>JAJONR010000566.1:0-130510 GCA_029582245.1 Solanum etuberosum
GTTTCCTCATAGGACAACTCCTTTGTGATCTGAACATCCTCAACAGGGACAACCCTAGAAGGGTCTCCTATGCACTTCTGTAGCATCGATATATGGAATACCGGATGAACCGATTCTAGCCCCGACGACAACTCTAACTCATAAGCCACTTGTCCTATCCTCCAAAGGATCCGGTATGGCCCAATGAATCTTGGACTAAGCTTGCCCTTCTTTCCGAATCTCATAACACCCTTCATAGGCGAGATTTTTAAGAATGCCCAGTCATCGACACAAAACTCTAAGTCCCTTCGTCGCACATCTGATTATGACTTTTGTCGGCTTTGAGCTGTTAGCAACCTCTCCCGAATGAGCTTAACCTGCTCCACTGTCTGCTGTACTAAGTCGGGTCCAATTAACCCTGACTCACCTACCTCAAACTATCCAATGGGGGATATACATTTTCTCCCATACAAAGCCTCATAAGGTGCTATCCCGATGCTGGAATGATAACTATTATTTTATGCGAACTCAACAAGAGGCAAGTGGTCATCCCAACTTCCCTTAAAGTCTAGCGCGCATGCCCGTAACATATCCTCGAGTGTCAAAATTGTGCGGTCAGCCTGGCCATCTGTCTGAGGGTGAAAGGCTGTACTGAGATTAACCTGTGTCCCTAGTGCTTTCTGGAAGGACTTCCAGAATTTAACGGTAAATTATTCTCCTCTATCATAGATAATAGATATTGGGACATCGTGTAGCCTAAAAATCTCTCTAATATAGACCCCTGCATAGTCTTCGGCTGTAAAAGTAGCCCTGACTGGTAAGAAGTGGGCTGATTTTGTTAGTTTGTCAACAATTACCCAAATAGAGTCAAAATTACGATGCGATCGAGGTAACCCTGTAATAAAATCCATATTAATTGCTTCCCACTTCCACAAAGGAATGGCTATCTCCTGGACTAGCCTAGAGGGCTTTTGGTGCTCAACCTTCACCTATTGGCAGTAAGGACACTGTGCCACAAACTCAGCAACGTCCTTCTTCATCCCGTGCCACCAATAGATCTCCTTAATATCATGGTACATCTTTGTCGAACCAGGGTGAATACAATAACGGGAATGATGTGCCTCTTCCATAATATTATGTCGAAGCCCTGCAACATACGGAACACACAATCGACCACTATATCTGAGGACTCCATCTCCTGCTATATCAATTGCTAAAGACTGTTGATCCTGAGCCTCGGCTCTACGCTGCTCTAAGCTAGGATCCTCCTGTTGCCGTGCTTTTACCTCTACAACTAGGGATGATACGGATGTGTCCTGAATTGTGACTCCACTATCATCTGCCTCTACCAATCTAATTCCCAAGCTAGCTAACTGATGAAGCTCTCGCGCTAGCTCACACTTCTCAACACCTAAATAGAAAAAAATACCCATAGATCTTCGGCTGAGGGCATCGGCTACCACATTCGCCTTTCCTGGATGATATAAAATATCCACGTCGTAGTCTTTCAGTAACTCAAGCCATCGACGTTGTCGCAGATATAACTTCTTCTGTCAAAAGATATATTGAAGGCTTTTATGATCTATGAAGATGTCAACATGAACGCCATATAATAGTGTCTCCAGATCTTTAACGCATGCACAACTGCAGCCAACTCTAAATCATGGGTCGGATAGTTCTTCTCATGCTTCCTCAACTGCCTTGAAGCATATGAGATAACCTTACCATGTTGCATTAGAACATATCCCAACCCAACACCAGAAGCATCATAGTACACCGCATAGCCTTCTGAACCCTGTGGCAATGCTAGAACTGGTGTTGATGTCAACCTGTCCTTCAGCTCTTGGAAACTATGCTCGCAAGCTTCAGTCCACTGGAACTTAGCTGCTTTTTGAGTCAGCTTCGTTAAGGGTGCTGAAAGTGAAGAAAATCCCTCTACAAACCTTCTGTAGTACCCAGCTAACCCTAAGAAACTACGAACCTCAGTCGGAGTCATGGGTCTGGGCCAAGTTTTTACGGCCTCAATCTTTTGTGTATAAACTGTAATGCCTGCATCTGATACAATATGGCCTAAGAAAGCTATAGAGTCCAACCAGAACTCACACTTAGAAAATTTTGCATAAAGTTCTCAGTCTCGAAGAACCTGAAGGACTGCTCGCAGATGATTTGCATGCTCAACTTTTGAACGTGAATACACCAAAATATCATCAATAAATACAATTACAAAAAAGGCTAGATACGACCTGACTATACTATTAATCAGGTCCATGAACACTGCTGGGGCATTAGTTAATCCAAAAGACATTACCAAGAACTCAAAGTGTCCATATCTCGTTCTAAAAGCCGTCTTTGGAACGTCTTTCTCCCAAACTCGTATCTGGTGGTACCCTGATCTTAAATCAACCTTTGAGAAGCACTCAGCACCTTGTAACTGATCAAACAAGTCATCGATCCTCGATAGGGGATACTTATTCTTTATAGTCGCCTTATTCAGTTGTCGGTAATCAATACACATTCTTAGTGATCCATCTTTCTTCCTCACGAATAACACTGCGCACCCTATGGTGAAGCACTAGGCCTAATAAAGTCGTTATCCAGCAAGTCATTCAGCTGATCCTTCAACTCCTTTAGCTCAGCAGGAGCCATTCTATAAGGAGGGATAGATATGAGTTGTGTACCTGGTAGAATATCGATAACAAAATCAATTTCCCGTTCTGGAGGGATACCAGGGAGCTCATCTGGAAATACATCTACAAACTCATTAACTACCAGAATAGACTGAAGTGTCGGTGGTTCTGCATCTATATCATGAACGCGAACAAGATGATAAATACAACCCTTTGTAATCATCCTCCTAGCCTTAAGATAGGAAATAAACCTACATTTTGGCGTTGCTGTATCACATTTCCATTCCCGAACAGCCTCTCCTGGAAAGTGGAATCTAACAATCTTTGTCCGGCACTCAACATTAGCATAACAAGATGCTAACCAGTCCATACCCATAAAGACATCGAAATCGACCATCTCTAACTCTACGAGGTCTACAGAGGTCTGACGGTCCATAATTTCTACCGTGCAACCTCGATAGACTCTCCTGGCAATAATAGACTCACGAACTGGTGTAGACACAATAAAGGGTCGATCTAACGACTCTGCTACTATACATAACTTCCCCGCAATAAATGGAGTAACATAAGACAGAGTAGATCCAGGATCTACCAAAGCATAAATACAATGGGAGCAAACAATCAATGCACCTGTCACAACATCTGGTGATGACTCTGAGTCCTGTCGGCCGGCTAGTGAATATGTACGGTTCTGGCCACTATCAGAACTAGATGCTCGCTCTCGGCCTCCGCCTCTGCCTCTACCTGCTGAAGTCTGGGGTCCATACCCTGTAGACTGTGCTAATGAGGAGGAACCTACTACTGACCTGGTCGACTGACCTATACCACCCTGACCTATGGTCGGGCAGTTCCTCCACCCATGCCCCTCATGTCCACAAGAATAACAACCTATGGAACCCTGCCTGCGCCTCCCGAAATGCATCCTACCGCAAGTAGCGCAACACGACGGGAATGTCCTAGCCTGGCCTGAACCCATCTGTTGTTGAGAGCCTGATGCTCGTGAACCCTCACCTGGGCCTGACTATCCCTGACGATCAAATCTACTACCCTGGAACTGTTATGGTGGAGGTCTAGGTGGCCTATTAGAATATAGAGGTCTGGGACCACCTAGAAAATCTCCCTGTGCACCATCGGGACTAGCCCTCTTCTTTCTCTCTCTCTCGAACCTGTCACTCATATACTGTAGATTTCGGCGATCCTCTATGCCCTGTGCAAAGGCCTGAATTCGCGAGATATCCATATTTTCATTTAGTGCAGCGGTAGAACAAGCGTCGATATAGTTTGAGTCAAGCCCTCCCACAAATCTACGCACCCTGTCATGCATCGTATCAAAAAATGCTGGTGCATATCTATCCAATGAATCAAATCTCAGCCCGTACTCTCGAACACTCATGCTACCTTGTCAGAGGTTTAGAAACTGGTTCACCTGGGGATCCCTAATCTCTCGAGGCAAATAGTGATCTATGAAAGCTTCTGTAAAGCTATCCCAAGTGGGTAGAGCTGCATCTTTTCCTTTAGATCTCTCCCAACTTTCATACCACAATACTGCAACATCATGCAATCAAAATGCTGCTAACTCAATTAATTCAGTCACTGAGGCATGCATGACTCTGAATATTCTATGCAGCTGATCAACAAAGTGCTGAGGGTCCTCTCTGCGATCTGCACTTGTAAATTGTAGAGGATTGAAGGCAAGAAATTCACGAACTCTAAAACTTCTGGGGCCTTCAGAAGGTCCGGCAACATCTGGCGCAACTGGCTGGCGCTGTGCAGCTACTAACTGTGCTAACATACATACTGTACTCTTGATATCCTGATCAGATGGAATAAGAGGAAATATAGGTGGTACTGCTGGGGGAGCAGGAAGTCCTGTAGCCCTTGGAGGCTCCTGAAGCGGTGGAGAAGCTATAAGGGGCTGAGAAGATGTCTCCCCCTGGGTCTCAAATGGGCTACCTCCACCTGTGGTACCTTGCCTGTACCCTCGCCTACAGCTGTATCTAGCCCCTGGCTAGCTATGGTCTGTCTGGTGTCAGCCATCTCCATCTGCATACAAATATAAATTATAAGCCACAAACCTCAACCCTTAAGACACCGCTCTATAGCACGAGGTGAGCAAAAGAAGGATAGTCATTCTAACATTCCCGGTAGCTTCTTACTTATCGAATGTGGTGCATAACAGATTTATAAACAAGACTCTACTAGACACGGCTTGCAGACTCCCTAGGATACAACGTTGCTCTGATACCAAATTTGTCACGCCCAAAACTCAAGAGGCGCAACTGGCTCTTAATGCCAAAACTCAAGCCCGAGCTGACCCTGCTGAACCATTTGCTACTAGCGCATGGCAGCCACACGCAATCAAGAAAACAAAAAAGTATATCTCGGCTTAAAATTAAGCCCTCGACCGGTAAGGCCCCTGTCAACAAATCTATAAAAGAAACATCTACTCCCAAGAGTCCATATAAAGAAATACCCAACTAGCACAGAAATCCTGATTGGGCTGTCGAGGCCACCATGATATCTATACAAAAACTGAAAGCAGATATATATCAAGACAATACATCAAAATTCTAACAAGCTTCAGCAAACCAACAAACTAGGCCAGCATGGCCATAATGTAGCTATACACCCCACACACTAGTCTGCAAGCCTCTAAGAGTGGTAAAGATAAGCGGCACAGGGCCCTAGCCTACCCATAAAAATATATACAACAAAAGCTAACAAACCTCCCAACTCTGGCAGCTCCGGAGGAAAGGGGCTAGCCAACCAGATAGAAGTCAATCCTGCTACTGAGGAGGTCTACTGGATCGTCTGTCGGGACCTGCATGCATGAATGCAGCACCCCCAGGCAATGGAGGGTCAGTACGAAATAATGTACAGAGTATGAAAGGCTATAGACTAAATGAGAAAGTATCATAATATACCAAAAGCTGTCAGGTAAGGAAATCAAAATTTAGATAAGCAAGCTAACCCACTACTGAATCTAAAATTAAAAACAAATGATCAAACAACAACCTAACCAAGCCCCCCATAAGCTCAGCAGGTACAAACAACACACCACCTACCTAGGCCCCCATAAGCCCAGAAGGTGCCAAATCAACCTACATACCCCTATCGGTAGACCCTTGTCTTTGTAAGAAGTCACATAGCCCTTTTTGGCAACGATATAGCACCGTAGGCAGCGCATAGCCCTCTTAGGCAACAACATAGCTCTGTGGACTGTACATAGCCCTCTTTTGCATCAACATATCCCTGTAGGCAACACATAGCCCTCTTTGGCATCAAAGTTGCCCCGTAGGCAACATATAACACTCTTTGACATCAATATAGCCCCGTGGGAAACACATAGCCCTCTTAGGCAGTAACATAGTCCTGTTATACAACATCATAGCCCTCACAGGCAGTTCGTAGCTCAACAACTAACAACAATAGCCCCTAGGGCGACAACAAACAATTGAATAGGCTAAAGGTGAGCAATTTAGCTTTAAACAATATATATGAATAGTCTCCAAGTAGTTCCTAACGTAGGCCATTCTTAACAGATTATGAGTCCCTAAAATGAGGGTTTATAACCACTCAATCAGCGAACCACTCACAATTACATCTACAAGTTCACCAACATTAACTACCCTATTATATAACTCCCAAGCTCTAAAAAAACATGCCAAACAAAGGAAATAGCCTTAACATACCTTTTCCTTTATAATTTATGCTGAAAATACCTCTGTCCGCACCACTACAATCCTAAAAAAAGAAGTAAAATCAATCAGTAATTAAGGACAAGAATTACTACGACAATTCAATAATCGATACGGATTACTATCGTAAATTACTATCTAAGAGCTAAGGTATCCATAAACTGATAAAAGATGGTTCCTAACTTTCTTTACACCCCCAGAACACTTGAATAAAATCAAACACTAAAAAAAACTCTGCTGCAAGAACCTCCACGGAGCTACACTGCTCAATTCACCATGAAAACTATACCAAAACGATGAGCTCACGACGTAGGGAAATTTTCGATAAAGAGCCATGAAGAGATCATGAACACACAAGGATGATTTGAGGAGTAATTCTATGATATGTGTGGGTTTCTTACGAGCTGGAATTAAGAAAAATGAAGAAGATGCTATCTTATAAGCTTTCACCGACTTAGGGGACCCACCTCACGTGCTTGCTTGTGCAGTCTTGTGAAAATGAGAATATCACTCTATTCTGAAGTTGTATGAATAAATGGTTTGATGCGTTGGAAACTAGACTCGTAGAACTTCGATTTCCTAGGTCGTAGGCCCCATGAATCTTTATAGATTGCGAGAAAACCTCCGAGACATTTGACCCAAATTTCAGAGAATTATTTAGAAAGAAACTTACGATAACTTTCGCTAACTTTTATTTTGCAACTTACGTAACTTTAAAACTTGAGATACAACCCTTGAACACTTAAAATATGACATACCACATCATTCTTAATTTATTACTCACCCTCTTTATTTTTCCACGAAGGTATGAGATAAATCAGAGTTTCGAAAAGTCGGGGTGTTACAAATAGAGTGTTTAGGCAATACCTAGACATGGTTGTGATTGTGTTTATCGATGATATTTTGATCTATTCAAGAGGTGAGAATGAGCATATTGATCATTTGAGGATCTTATTGCAAATCCTCAAGGACCAACAACTTTTTGCAAAGTTTAGCAAATGTGAATTTTTGTTAAGGTCCGTAGCTTTCCTTGGTCATATTATGTCAAGCAAGGGTATTGAGGTAGATCCTAAGAAGACGGATGCGGTCAAGAGTTGGCCTAGACCTCTAACTCCTTCGGATATTAGAAGCTTTTTGGGATTGGCCAGTTATTATAGAAAATTTGTTGAGGGGTTTTCCTCTATTGCCTCTCCTTTGACGGCTTTGACTCAAAATAAGGTTAAGTTCATATGGTCGGAAGAGTGTGAGAAAAGTTTCCAAGATTTGAAGGATAGAATCACTTCCGCTCAGGTGTTGACCTTACCAGAAGGAACAGATGGTTTTATGGTTTATTGTGATGCCTCGATAATTGGGCTAGGGTGTGTTCTAATGCAAAATGGGAAAGTTATTGCCTTTGCCTCAAGGAAACTTAAAGTCCATGAGAAGAATTATCCTTCTCGCGACCTCGAGTTAGCAGCGGTCGTATTTGCTCTAAAGATTTGGAGACTCATGTTGATGTGTTTACCGACCAAAAGAGTTCGCAATATGTGTTTAATAAAAAAGATTTGAATCTTCACCAAAGAAGGTTGCTTGAGTTATTGAAAGATTATGACACGAGTGTTCTTTATCACCCCGGAAAAGCTAATGCGGTGGCAGATGCCCTTAGTCGGTTATCTATGGGTAGTGTGGCTCATATTGATGAAGAAAAGAAAGAGTTGGTTTGAGATGTGCATAGACTGGCTCGATTAAGTGTGCAACTAGTAGACTCCACCAAGGGTAGTGTTATGGCTCACAATGGTTCTGAATCATCTTTTATAGCCGAGGTGAAAGCTAAACAAGGTCTTGATCCGATTTTGGCGGAATTGAAAGAGGTGGTACTTAAGAAATCCATAGAGGCTTTCTCCCAAGGGAGAGATGGGGTGCTTAGATACCAAGGCCATTTTTGTGTTCCAAATATAGATGAGTTGAGGGAACATATCTTGGCTGAAGCTCATAGTTCGCGGTATTCCATTCACCTGGGAGCCACCAAGATGTATCGTGATTTATGGGAAGTCTATTGGTGGAGCGGGATGAAGAGAGATATTGCGGGATTTGTGGCTAAATGTCCAAATTGACAACAAGTTAAGGTTGAGCACCAGAAACCGATAGGTTTATCCAAAGACATAAGCATTCCTACATGGAAGTGGGAAAACTTGAATATGGACTTCATGGTAGGGTTGCTACGAACTCGGCGACAATATGATTTGATTTGGGTTATAGTAGACCGAATGATGAAGTCGGCCAATTTCATTCCCTTTAAGGTTTCATATTCGGCGGATGATTATGCTAATTTGTATTTGAGGGAGATGGGGAGATTGCATGGAGTGCCCTTGTCCATTATCTCCGATAGAGGTACTCAGTTTACTTCTCAGTTTTGGAAATCCTTCCAAAAGGGTCATGGCACTAAGGTTAAGCTTAGCACAGGTTTTCACCCACAAACCAATGGGCAAGCGGAGCGTACTATCCAAACTTTAGAAGATATGTTAAGGGCTTGTGTGAATGACTTTAAGGGAAATTGGGATGACCATTTGCCTTTGATTGAATTTGCCTATAATAATAGCTATCACTCAAGTATAGGCATGGTTCCATTTGAGGCTCTTTATGGTAGGAGGTGTATATCTCCTATAGGTTGGTTTGAGGTGGGTGAGGTTTCCTTGATAGGGCCCGAGTCAGTTCATGAGGCTATTGAGAAAGTCCGACTTATTAGAGAGAGTTTGAGAACCGCCCAAAGTCGACAGAAGTCTTATGCCGATGTCAGAAGGAGGGATCTTGAATTTGATGTGCATGATTGGGTTTACTTGAAAATCTCACGCATGAAGGGTGTAAGGAGGTTTGGTAAGAAAGGGAAGCTTAGTCCCCGTTTGTAGGCCCATATGAGATTTTGAGGCGTGTTGGTAAGGTTGCTTATGAGTTAGACTTGCCAAATGAATTGGCAACCGTGCATCTCGTTTTCCATATCTCTATGCTTAAGAAGTGTGTTGGAGATCCGACATCCATAGTTTCCCTAGAAGGATTGGTAGTTGATGAGAGACTTTCATATGAGGAAGTTCCGGTTGAGATTTTGGACCGGCAAGTTAAGAAATTGAGAAATAAGGAAATAGCTTCCGTGAAGGTTTTGTGGAGGAACCAACTAGTTGAGGGTGCTACTTGGGAGGCCGAGGCCAATATGAAGTCCCGATATCCTCATCTTTTTCCTTCTACTCCTATTCTAGCGTGATGTAATGAATTTCCTCTTGGTTTACTTTATGATTTGAAGTCATGTGTGTTTTATGTGTTCCCATAATTTCTTTTTATGCATGTTCATGAAAAAGTTTTGAAAGAAATGACTTATGTGAATTATTTTCCTCATGTTGTTGTGCATTGAGTATGAGTTTCCTATAGACTTCATGAGATGAATTGTTGAACATGCCTTGACTTGGAGTGGAGATTTCCTCCTTGAGTATGGATTGCTTTTAGGCTCCATGAGATTGTGTTGAGCATGCTTTTAGGTTTGGAGATGATAGTTCCTCCTTAAATGTAAGGAATCTGAAAATTTCATGCATATTGGGTTGTTAGATGTAGTTCCTACTTCCTTATGGTGCATCGAATATGTTTAGCTTGGAGTTGATGTTTCGTCCTTAGTTGTGTGCATTTTGATGAGTTGCATGCATGATGGGGTGCTAGTCTTGAGTCTTTTCATTGGAAAACGTGCTTAGAATCTTATTCGAGGACGAATAATTCCAAGGGGGAGATAATGTAACACCCCAAACTCGAGATAGAGGGCATAGCATGTTAGAACCCAAAAGTACCACCTCACAGTGACCAACCACGACTCGTGGGTGAGTCCACGCCCCGTGGATGCTCACCAAGAAGACTACCTAAGGCAGTAACCACGCCCCGTCGATGGGTCCACGGCTCGTGGTTAGGGGGTCCGTAGATGGGCTAAATTCTCTGTATCTACCCACTCTTGACCAGGACAGACGTATGTCCATCCACGGTCTGTCGGTGGGGTCTCGTGGGCGGGGTCTGGGCGGCTGAGTTGAGGGCACAATGGGACTTTCTGATTTTAATTAAATTGAAGTGGTATCGTTTCGCCTAAGTGTAAAACACCTATATAAGTATTTTAACCCCTAAAATCCCCCAATTAAGTCATTCACTCAAAATCCCAAAAGAAAACCCCCTAAACTCCTCTCAAAAAATTTAAGAAGAAGGAAGAAATTGAAGCTAAGGTCAAGTCAAGTCTCCAATCTTCAAGCTTGTGAGGGCTTTGTAATAAAGGTATGATGGCTTTTAATCCATGGGATCCTTCCTCCCATGGAGTCCCCTAGAACCCCCCAATTTGAAGAATAATTCCCCAAGTCTAGTTAGGGTTTCTTCCAAGTCAAGTTTCATCCATGGACTCATTTCATCCATTGTGTTCCCTAGTTTTCCCCAATTGTGAAGATGAAATCCCCAATTTGAGTTAGGGTTTCTTCCAATGTGGTAGGTATTATTGAATGTTGATCCCATTGAGTGGATTAGGGTGATTTATGATTGAATTGATAGAATTGCATGAATTTAGGATGAAATTACATGTACCCATGCCTATTCCATGATTCTAACCTAGAATTGATGAATTGGGTTGATACCTTGAAGGGAAACTTCATGGGTTTTGATATCTCCTTATAGGATTGATGTATTAAGATGTTAATTGCTTGAGATTAGAGCATAGATGATGATAATGAGATGTAGTGCTTTGAGAGTAAAGCCTAGACTATGAATTGTTGATTGTTGATGTTGAAGTGTGGTAGGGATACTTCCCACAATGAATTTCTAAGCATGATTGAATGAATGTGAAAGGTTTACTCGAATTAATGATTCTAGGTTGAAAGGCTTGCTCACCTAAAATGAATCTAGACTGAAAGACTATGTAATTGATGAGGCTAGAGGCGACCACCCTTGACCTCCATATGAGAAGGATGTGAGGTGATTTTCCATACTCCTTAGAATTGAACAAGAGGTGATTCCCCACATTCTTATGATGATGAATGGGCATGGAGGCGAGTACCCATGATTCTTATGAAATGATGTGGAGGCGAATACCCGTGTCATATGATGTGATTATGGAGGCGAGTACCCATGATCTTAAAGTAAGTAAGGAAAGAGGCGAATCCCCATTAACCTTCGTAAGTTAGGCAAAGAGGCATATCCCCATGTCTTCATAAGTAGGTATAACTAATGTGATTATGTTATGAAGATGATTAGCTTGGAGTGTTGCTTGATATGCCTTCCATGATGTAAGCATGACTAGAGGCGGATGACCCAAGTCTTGAGTAAGGTTAAGTAGAGGTTGCTTAAGAAGTATTCCTCCTTTATTATGATGATGATCTATATGCTTAATTATGTTTATGGTTTATATTGACTAACCATTATGTTTATGTTGTTTATGCTAGCTATCATATTTAGTACATTTTTGTACTAACGCATACTTTGCCTACATTTTTATCAAATGTAGGGTCCGGCGACATTGATTCTCACACTCGTGGCTAGGTTCATAGTTGATCAAGGAGTGAAGATTTGGTGAGTCCTCATTGTGTTCGAGGATGTGATCACCCCTTTCCTTTATGTCTTCCATTTTATGTCTTGGACCATTGTATGGGCTGTGACCCAAGATTTTATTCATGTTGGTGAGATGGTTTGAGACAAATGTATTAGACTTCCACTCAATTTATGAAGACTTTGATTGTGTTGAAATGTTTTAAATTTCCACACCATTTTCTATTACTTTATGTTATGATATTCTAAGTGGCTTGTATGAGGCCTCTCGGGGTCTTATACGCCGTGTTACATCTAGGGGGTATGCCTGGGTCGTGACATTTTGAGGCTGGGGCGGCACGCCAGTGCTGCCTCATGATGCATTTTCTTCGTGCTCTTTTCCCCTTAGCTCCCGTAAGTTCTTTTCTAGGTCCCATTGTGCTCGTACTCCTTTAGGAACTCCTGCATATCTCTAATCATGTAGGTTAATGGCAATCATCGCAATACTCATAAAACATATCAATTAGCATCAATAATATCGTCAAAACATAAGGTACATACGGGTAAATCATAGTAATTGGGCATATAAACATGTCCAAGATCACCACCCCCACACTTAAACCTTAGTTCTTCCTCGAACACTCTCTAAGCTATCAACCCACAATTAACACCTAAGGACTTGTGTACCCACACATGCTTATGTAGTTCACATTTTGTTCAATCAAAATCATATTATTTCACCAAATTAGTATACCAGTTGACACAATATAACCTCAATGAGGGACTCGTACCTAATTTTATCGGTCCAACGTAATCATATTTGAACACACTAACATAAATACTCTCAAATGTGTGTCATGAATGCCCTCACTATTTTGGTATGACCTTTCACTCAATCATAAATCATGTTCACAAATTTTAATTTCAAAAAGGCCTATTTTTCAGAATTTAAGCTCTCTCTCTCTCTCAAAAAATGTTCTTGCATATCACATGACATAGATTTACCCTTAGTGTACTTTAACTTTCACAATCCATTCATTATTGAGTAAAGAGGACTTAACTTGGTTGTAATGTCGACTTCGGGATATGGAGGGTACATTTAGGATACAAATAATTACTACTCCTTAATACACTTGATTTATTTTTCGGACATCTTAACCACTGTTCTCTTTTTTGGTTCACACTTCTTAATCACCCTCTATTCATCTTTAAATCTCGCCCTCTCTTGATTTAAGTACTTGTTAATAATGTTTTCCTTTTTTAATTTCCACACAATTCTTCTTATTCTAGGCATAACAAGGGCTTATGTAATTTCATTATGGTCTCTTTTCACCTTAATCCTTATTTTCACCATATAAGCTATCCTATTATGCTTTACTCTATCATTAATTTAGCCTTACTTCACTACTTAGTGCATTAAGGATTAATATTTGGATCAAACAATGAAATGGTATCAACAAAATGGGATTCAAATCATCATGCGATTAATTTAAAAATTATAGGCTAAAAAGCTCAATGGGGCTTTACTAAGGATAATCATCATAGAGGCACAAAAGAGAATTGAATTTGGTACGCCAAGAAATGTCTCAATCATATTTCATAGTTCATACAAGTTCCTTGTTAAGCACACATGGGGCAAGTTCCTGATGAAGCTTTACGTAAGAATGATGAGTGGTAGATTTACACTCATTTGAGGCCTTTTTAGTCCAATAATTAGTGTCCTCAATATCTAGGAGCGAGCGTGAGTTTGAAAAAGATAAATAGTGGGAATTGGAGAGAGCGTGAGTTTGAAAAAGATAAATATGTCCCGTCTCATGATCACCCCAAACAAAAAGAGCAAGCTAGACCGGAGGTAAACCGAATGGATGAAATCCTAACTAGGATCTTCAACATGGTTGAAATGTCTAACAATGTGTTGAAGGATTTAAAAAATAACCTCTCCACCTTAACCCAAATGGTTACTTCTCATTCTTTTTCAATCAAACAACTCAAGACTCAACTTTGTCAACTCTCCACCCATCTCAATCCAAGGCAAAAAGGAACGTTGCCTCGTGACACCATCCCAAATCTCAAGAATGATGGTTGATGAGTAAGATTTGTGTCATGCCACGACATTAAATAAGGCGCTTCTTGGAAAGCAACCCAAGTTTATTTTTTTATCTTTTAATAACATGTGTTGTGAATGCAGGTTTAAAAGAAGTCAAAAAGTTGAAAAGGATCCAGAATGCGATGCAAAGTACCAGTCAGTGATGCATTGAAATGATTGGGTAGACTTTTACTTATTCGCCCTTTGAGCCAAGAATTTTGAAAATTGGTACTGTCAACTTCAGTGATGAAGGACCAAATCAGTGATTTGCCAATCACATTTGGTGAACTACATCGGGTCCGCCAAGTTGAACATCAGGTTTGGTGTTTGTTGAGGCCTCATCGGTGAGCTTAAGCTCCTTCAGAAATTCACCGAATGCGTTCGACGATGTTAGTCGTAGATTGCAAAGTGTGCCTGACATAAAAAGGCCAAGATTCTTTTCAAATTTTAAAGAAAATCTTTCATCTTTTTCAGCTCCTTTTCATCCCAAACTCCCCATACTATTGTTTCTTTAATTTTGTGATCTCAATTGCTTGGATTCACTTTGTTGGAGTGCATTGTGGTGTTTTCTTCTCAATACCAAAATCCTCTCCCTCAACTTTGTGCTTAGTTATAATCTTTGGGGTTGGTTTTCGAGTTCTATACTGATATTTGTGATATATCTTGATGTTTTGGATGTGGGCTTTGTGTTAGTATTGATATATTGTTGTCTGATTTGTGTGGGTAGTGCTAAATGCCTCATATTGAACTATGCCCATGAGTTAGGATAGCTGATTTTGTAGCTGCAGTTGTGAAAAAATTGATTGTGAAGGTTAAAATTTGAAATTGAGTCATTGAATGTGTTGGGTCTTGCTTAATTTGAATGTGGGTGAAGTCTGATTAACACAGTATTGCCCCAAAGGCTTGCATTTTCCCAATGATAGATAGAGTGTCAACTTTCTTAAGGAAAAATCGTCGATTTGGGCAATGCTTTGTGAAATCTGGGGGAATTCTTACTATCCATGGGTCAAATAATATGTGGATAGATTATAAAACTGATTGGGTAATGGGTATTATTGTGTATTGGTGTTGAACTTGTGAAAATTTGGCTATGTGGTGAAATTACTTGTTCGGCGGGCTTGTCTTAGCTCGCTAAGGTGAATCACCGAGTAAGTCCCAAATCATATAGTGTTCTTGAATATATGACCTGGGTCTCATCTCATTCGGTGATCTTGTCTTAGCTCGCTGAAACCATCTCGGCAGATCACCAAATTTGAGTAGACATCGCCCATTTGTGCCTATCACTTTTAGTTGAACTGTATCACTTTTGGTAGAATTATCTTAGCCCGCCAAAACCAACTCAGCGAATCACCAAGTTGGAGCTGACTCCCCCTTTCATTCCTGAGTAAAATAAAGTTGTGTTTATTCAACTTCGGCGAGCTCGAGCTCGTCTAACTTGTTAGGCGAATCACCTTCCGAGTCAGCGTGCCTCAGAAATTATTTTGAACTTTGTTTATGCTTGAACTTGTTTTAACTAACCTTCACCTGATATGTGTTGTCAATTGTTGTGCCTTGTAGGAAATGGCCAGAACCAAAGGCAAAAGAGTTTTGTCCTTCGACTCAGAGCCTGATCTCTTCCTCCTCCTTTTTCGAAAAGAAAGAAAGGGATCTCCATCAATTAGCCTTCTAAGGCTCCCAAAAACAAAACACTATGTGCTCCACTACGTGTGTGAGTAAGAGACAAAAGAAAAGAATAACCAAAAAAAGGACGGACATCAGGTCCAAGCTTGGGTCAGATCTGGCCTCTAATGTGAGGGCATCTCGATTGCTCCCGATCATATATCCAAGAGCCCTCACTAGGTCTAAATCGGCTGGAGAAGGCACTATTCTTGAGGAGAGATGACTCTCAAAAGATGGGGTGAAGAGTGACTACCCTGACTTACGGGAGCCTATCAAATGGAAGAGTTTCGAGAGGTTCACAAGAGCCCGACCTCCTTATGTCCCGACTTGGGTACGAGAGTTTTATTGTAATACCTCGGTATTTGAAAGAGCTAAAAATAGAAAGAACTAAATTGGAAATAGCAAATCTGAAATTTTGCAAGTCAGGCATAGGTTATAGGTTTTGGGTCAACTTCAAACGACCATAACTTTCAATACAGGATAAGTTAGGTGGCCCTTAAAATTTCAAATGAAAGGTCTTTGAATGCTCTTTCCAATGCCACCGCGTTTGCTAATTTTTGAGCTGGTATGAGGGAGATATGCCCGTTTGAAGTCAAACTATCCATTTAAGGAAAGTTACCCGAATATATGAGGGGTATTTTGGTCTTTTCCTTACCCAATCATTTTAAAACGTTTTTAGTAAATAATTAGGGATCTAAACTGATTTGGTTCAGTTTTACAAATCCTAATTTATGCTAGGGTTTTGAGAGAAGTTCAAGAAGAGGAGAAAAGGAGAAAAGTCAAGGCGTTCTTCAAGTTTTCTTGTGAATCGAAGGTTGTTTCGCGAAAGTTTTAATTCCTAAGAGGTTGTGAGTTCTCATAGTATTGGGTTCGTTCACCCACACAACAATCATGTTATTTTCAGTGTAAATTCGTTCTTAAAGTTGAAGGATTTGAGTTCTTGTTGAGTTTTCTTGATATACCTTTCATAATCTTTATTGTTCGGATTTTGATGAGTTCTTGAGATAAGTGTTACTGTTTTGAGGGTTGTTTAGAGTAGATTATCGTGTAAATGCGTTGAGTATTCTTTTCTAAGTGATTGGGGAAGAAACCATTCGATTGTAGTCGAATTAAGGTTAGAAAACAAGTAGAAAAAATTGTCGGAATTGTCTGGGGGAATGGTGGCGCGGCCTGCCATGGATGCGCCAGCAGTGCACCAGAAATGGGTCTATGAACTTGAGGGGTTGGCGCCCGGGTCGTCTGCCCCCACCCTTTTTTCCGTCGTTTTACCCGTCTATGTTCTCCTAATATGTACCTTCACTCCCTATTGGTTCTAACTACTCTAAACTACTTCTAAACATCTAGAAATAATTCACAACGTGAATCATAATCTTGAATTCATAATTCAAATTCAAGGTAGAGCTAAGAGTCAAGTCTTGAGAGTTCTTCGAGTCATTTTAAGAAGTCTTTTTACAAATTGTTTTTAAACTTGTTTTAAGACTTGAGCATTAAGTTAAGGAAGAGTAAGAGTGGAGTTCATTTTCTTTAAAATGATATATGAGAACTAAGTATTCCCAAGAGAAATGTTTTTACATTTAAGAAAAGTGGAAACACCGATTTCCAAAGAGTTCATCAACAGTTTTCAGTATTATCTCTTTTTAGAGAAACCTTTTGAGTAATAATCTCAAAGTTGAGGAAGAGGAAATGTTTTCTTTAAAACATAAAGAACTAAGTTATATTTTGCGAGGTATTGAACACCGATATGGGGGAGAGTTCTAACAACTCCCAGCCCCCGTAAACCATGCAGAAAATGTGGGTAGAAAAGGGTTATACTTTTCAGATGATTCCTTTATTGCTTTTTAGCATAGACTAGTGGATTCACTTAGTTAAGGAGTTCTATACCCCAGCAAAGTATAGGACAGTTCTGGCAGCGTGGGCTAGACGTTGTACCATCACATAGCTCATAGTGATGATTGTCGGTTAGAGAATCTCCCAAACAGAGTTATTTTGTATTTTTGCATACAAACAAAATATTATTGTATTTTTCAATAAATTGAGCTGTTATCTGCTGTTTTAAAAACTTTTCTTTATATTGCATCTTTATCACTACTTTATATTGAAATGAGTTGAGTTGAGACGAGGTAGTGTTTTCTTCAGTACAAGTTCAAGCTTATGTCATGTTTTAGATTTTCCCTCATATGATCGTACATTCCATGTACTGACGCCATTTGGCCTGCATCTTTTATGGTACATATACAGATAACCAGGATCAGCATCCATCGCTTCGTTGATCTAGTTGAGTTCCAGAGTATTGGTGAGCCTCCTTGCTTCCGGAGGATCCCTTCTTTATTTTTAGTTATTTCAGTTGTTAGGATGATCGAGGGTCTTGTCCCGACATCCCTCATAGTATTAGAGGCTTCATAGATAGATAGACACTACTTCATGAGTCTTTTCATTTTAGGTTGTTCATGTTGAGACTTGTGTTGCCTCTTTTGGCCAATTGAATATTTCTTTAAACATTTCTGAGTTTATCTTTTGAGACATTTGATTTATAGTTTACTTTTTAAAGTGCTTTTAATATGAGTAAGTCTTCCGCTAAGAGTTAAGCTAGGCCAAGGGTTCGCTTGGGGCCAACAATGGTTCTCGAGTGCCGTCCACGTCTAGGGTGTAGGCTCGGGGCGTGACATTTACACCACCTATGCAAAGGCTTTATTTAAGAAGTTAAAAGGCACTATTTTGAAACCGTTAGAGGATGTTAAATTTTGTGGTAAGATGTTGCAGTGCCATGCTGGGGACATTGATACAATATTGGGCACTAAGGATGAAAAGAATGGTTTCTACAAGTTCTGATTGCAACAAAGACTAGATACACTCAAGGGGTGGATGTCTCCCCTCATTTAAACATTTCTCCTCCATTGATGGTTGATGGGGTGAAAATTGAGAAGAAATATATGAACATCATATCGTCCCATAATGAGTCACTCTTCTGTCTTCCAAAAGTTGTCTTAGTCGGCAGCATCATTGATTGAACAATAATTAATGTCAAGGGATTATTTGTGTGGAGATGTTGATGCGAGCTCGTCATGAGTAAAGGTTTCTCCCCTTCCAAATCTTGATCACATTATTTTGTTGTCACGACCCAGGGGTGCCCCCTAGATGTAACATGGCATACAAGACCCCGAGAGGCCTCATATAAGCCACTTAGCCTTCATAAGTGACATGGGTATTCGCCTCTTCTCATTCTATAAGGATCATGGGTACTCGCATCTTGTCCAATAATATCATAAGAACATGGGGAGTTGCCTCTTGTTCAACTGAAAGGAATAAGGGAAATCTTCTCAATATCCTTCTTTATGGAATACATGTAGTCGTCTCATATCCATCTCATTTGGAGGTCATGGGTAATTGCCTCTAGCCTCATCAATTTCTAGTCATTAGCCATAGATTCATTTTAGGTGAGTAATCCTTTCAACCTAGAATCATTCAATGTGAGCAAACCTTTCACATGCATAATCATAAGAAATTCATGTGGGAACTATCCCTTCCACCACAATTACATCAATAGTCAACAATTGACAACATAAGCTGTACTCTCAGAGCCCTATATCTCATAGTCATTCTATATGATTAATCTCAAGCAATTCAATATCACAATCATAACATAAGCTTCAATCTCAAAGCAATCTAATCATGATTCATCATATAAGCTTCAATTCTAATGTATCTCATCAATCCTAGATTGAATACATCTAAACCCACAATTTATCCTTTCATGGCATAAAACCCATTTACATCAATTTCATCCTTCTATACATGGGTTAGGTATGGGTACATGTAATTTCATCCTAAAAACATGATGTACTATCAATTCAATCATAAACAATCACAATCCACTCAACTGGATCAACATTCATCAATACCCACAATATTGGAAGAAACCCTAACTCAAATTGGGGATTTCATCTTCTCAATTGGGGAAAACTTAGGAACTCCATGGATGGAAGGAATCCATGGATGAAAAGACATAATAACTTTATTACGAAGCCCACAAATGCTTAAGGATTGGAGACTTGCCCTTGATCCTAGCTCCAAACTCTATCTTCTTCTTCAAGTTCTAGAGAGAGAAATATTTGAGAGAAGAGTTTTGGGATTTCTTTTGGGTTCTTAGGAGAATGTCTTAAATTGGGGGAAATTTTAAGGGTAGAATTCTTATATAGGCCTTTAGATTAAGGGTAAAACGACGTAGTATAGTCTTGGGAAAATTCTGAAAAGACACTAAGGACCCTAAGTTAAATGCTGAAGTGTTGCACGCTGAGGCTCACCCAAGGGCACCTGGTGACTCGCCAAGTGAGCCCTTGGCTCGCCTAATTTTCCAGTAAGCCACCTTAGGAGGCAGGCCACTTGGCGATGGGGAGGGACCCCTTGGCGATGCGCCAACTTGAACGGCGAGCCCGACATGGCTCGCCCAAATTTCCAGTAGCTAGGGAAATGGAGTCTGGCCACTGGGCGAGGATGGTTGGACTAGGCCAATCGCCAAGTCCCTTTGGCGATCATACTTCACTTCGCCGAGTTGTCTAGGGAAGGAAATGTTTTCTTCCAACGATTTCCGAGGTGTTACAGTCTCTTGCCCTATTCCTTGGCTTGTTGCCCTCACACTTAGCCCTAGTTTATCCTACTAGATTCCGGTGTGTTACATTATCTCCCCCTTGCAAAAATTTGTCTCGAATAACGTTTCTAGACACTTTTCGGAAGTAAAGACTCAATACTAGTAGCCCATCATGCATGCAACTCTTCTAAATGCACACAACCAAGGAGGAACTTCATCTCCAAACTAAACATACTCACTGCATCACAAGGAAGTTGGAACTACATCTAACAACCTATTATACATAAAATATTATCATTTCTCATGATCAAGGAGGAACTACCTTCTCCAACCTAAAAGCATACTCAACACAATCTCATAGAGCTCATATGCAATTCGTTCTCAAAATGTGTAGCTAAAGCATGCTCATGAATTAATCTCATGGAGTCTATGGGCAACTCATACTCAATGCACTACAACATGAGGAAAAAAACAATCATATAACTCATTTTTTCTTTCAAAACACAAGTTTTCATGAACATGCATAACATAAGGAAATCATGGGAACATATAACACACATGACTTCAGACAAGGAGTATATCATGAGGAGACTCATTACTTCAAGCTAGAGTAGAAGGAAAAATATGGGGATATCGGGACTTCATATTGGCCTCGGCCTCCCAAGTAGCACCCTCAACTAAGTGATTCCTCCTTAGTACTTTCATGGAAGCAACTTCCTTGTTTCACAACTTCTTAACTTGCCGGTCTAGGATCTCAACCGGTACCTCTCCATAAGAGAGACTTTCATCAACCCCCAAGCCTTCTAAGGGAACTATGAATGTCGGGTCTCCGACACACTTCTTAAGCATAGAGACATGGAACACCGGATGCACCATTTCCAAATCATTCGGCAAATCTAGTTCATAAGCAACCTTACCAACACGTATCAAAATTTGATACGGGCCTATGTATCGGGGATTAAGTTTCCCTTTCTTCCCAAATCTCATCACACCCTTCATGGGAGAGATTTTCAAGTAGACCCAATCAGTAACCTCAAACTCAAGGTATCTTTTTCTAGCATCGGCATAGGAATTTTGTAGGCTTTGGGTTGTTCTCAACCTCTCTCTAATAAGCCGGACCTTCTCCATAGCCTCATGAACTAACTCGGGTCTGATCAAGGCAACTTCACCCACTTCAAACCATCCTATAGGAGATCTAAACCTCCTACCATAAAGAGCTTCAAAGGGGGCCATACCAATACTAGAATGGTAGCTATTATTATAAGCGAACTCTATCAATGGAAAGTGATCATCCCAACTTCCCTTGAAATCGATGACACATGCTCTCAACATATCCTCTAAAGTTTTGATTGGTCGCTCTGCTTGCCCATCGGCATGTGGGTGAAAATTCGTGCTAAGCTTCACTTTCGTGCCAAGACCCTTTTGGAATGACTTCCAAAACTGAGAAGTAAACTGAGTACCTCTATCAGAGATAATGGAAAAGGGCACACCATGCAACCTTACCATTTCCTTCAAATATAACTTAGCATAATCTTCCACCGTATAAGAAACTTTGACGGCAATGAAATGGGCCGATTTCATCATTCGGTGTACTATGACCCAAATCAAATCATATTGGTGCCGAGTACGTGGCAACCCTACTATAAAGTCCATATTCAAGTCTTCCCACCTCCAAGTAGGAATGCTAATGTCTTGGGATAAACCTCCCAGTTTCTGATGCTCAACTTTCACTTGTTTGCAATTTGGACCCTTAGCCATAAATCCCACAATATCCCTCTTCATCCCATTCTACCAATCGACCTCCCGCAAGTCATGGTACATCTTGGTGGCTCCCCGGTTAATTGAAATCAAGAACTATGGGCTTCTGTCAAGATTTGGTCCCTTAAGTCATCAATATTTGGAACACACAATTGACCTTGGTATCTAAGTACTCCATCTCCCCCTTGAGAGAAAGCCTCAACGGACTTCCTGAGCACCGCTTCTTTCAATTCTACCAACGTCGGATCAAGACATTGCTTAGCTTTCACATCACTCACAAAAGATGATTTAGAACCATTGTGAACCATAACACCACCCTTGGTAGAATCCACTAGTCGAACACCCAAAAGAGCCAATCTATGTAAATCTCGTACCAATTCTTTCTTATCGTCATCGATGTGAGCAACACTTCCCATAGACAACCTACTAAGAGCATCCACTACTACATTTGCCTTACCAGGGTGATAGAGAACACTCATATCATAATCTTTCAATAACTCAAGCCACATTCTTTGGCGAAGATTCAGATCTTTCTGATTAAACACATATTGTAAGCTTTTGTGGTCGGTGAACACATCTACATGGACACCATACAAATAGTGCCTCCATATTTATAAGGCAAAAACCACCGTCGCTAATTCAAGATCATGGGTCGGATAATTATTCTCATAAAGCTTAAGTTGCCTTGAAGCATAGATAATAACCTTTCCGTTTTGCATAAGCACACATTCCAACCCAATTCTTGAGGCATCACAATATACCAAAAACCCATCCCTCCCTTTCGGTAGAGTCAAAACCGGAGCGGAGGTAGGTCTATCTTTCAACTCTTGGAAACTTTTCTCACATATTTCAAACCATACAAACTTAGCCTTCTTTTGAGTCAAAGCTGTCAATGTAGAGGCAATAGAAGAAAACCCCTCAACAAATCGTCGGTAATACTCGGCCAAACCCAAGAAACTTCTGATGTCCGAAGGGGATAGAAGTCTAAGACAACTCTTGACCGCATCCGTCTTCTTCAGATCTACCTCAATACCCTTACTTGACACAATATCACCAAGGAAAGCTACGGACCTTAGCTAAAACTCACACTTTTTAAACTTTGCAAAAAATTGTTGTTCCTTAAGGATTTGCAACACAAGTCTCAAATGATCAATATGCTCATTCTCACTCCTTGAGTAGATCAAAATATCGTCAATGAACACAATCACAAACATGTCAAGGTATTGTCTAAACACCCTTTTTATCAAGTCCATGAATGTCACCAGAGCATTAGTCAAGAAAAATGACATCACTAAAAACTGATAGTGACCATGGCCAGGTTCTAAAAGTCATTTTCGGAATATCATCATTCTTCACCCTCAATGTGTGATAACCCGACCTAAGGTTAATTTTAGAGAAATAACTTGCACCTTGGAGTTGATCAAACAAATCATCTATCCTTGGAAGAGGATACTTGTTGTTAATGGTCACCTTATTCAACTGTCGATAATCAATACACATTCGGAGTGAACCATCCTTTTTCTTAACAAACAAAACTGGACCACCCCATGGAGAGATACTCGGTCGGATGAAACGTTTATCCAATATATCTTTCAATTGTTCCTTTAACTCCTTAAGTTCTACCAAAGCCATTCTATAAGGAGGAATTGAAATAGGCTGCATATCTGGGAGAAGGTCAATACATTGTATATTTACCTTTTGGGAGGAATACCTGGTAAATCATTGGGGAACACTTCCGGATACTCATTAACAATGGGGACCGACTCAAGACTAGGGGTTTGGAATCAATATCCCTCACCCTAATCAAATGGTACAAGCAACCCTTAGAAATCATCTTTCTAGCTTTAAGATAAGAAATGAACCGACCTTTCGGCATAAAATTTCCCCCCTTCCATTCTAGTACAGGCTGATTAGGGAACTGAAACTTGACTACCCGAGTTCTACAATCAATAGAAGCATAACAAGAGTGCAACCAATCCATCCCAAGGATGACATCAAAATCTAGCATATCAAGCTCTACTAAATCAACAAGAGTAACTCTATGGGATAAGGAGACATGACATTTTCTATAAACCCTCTCAACCAACAGAGAATCACCAACAGGAGTAGAGACAGTAAAAGGTTCTAACAACACTTCGGGAAGCACATCAAATCTCATAGACACATATGGCGTCACAAAAGACAAAGTAGCACTGGGATCAAGTAAAACATATACATCTAGTTGGAAAACTTTTAACGTACCGGTAACCACATCGGGAGACTCCTCTTGATCACCTTTAGTCTGAAGAGCATAAAACCTATTTTTCTTAGGAGCACTAGCACCCAAACCACTTGGACCGGATGAAGGATAGGGTTGAGCTATACGACGATTATCTCCCTCATTCTTAACAACTGAAGGACAATCCCTTATCTTGTGATCCGTCATATCAGAATTAAAGTAAGCATTGGAACCCGCTAGACATTTGCCCTCATGTTTTCCTCTACACTTAGTACAATTAGGCATAGAAGGCCCATTACCACCTCCTTGATGTTTAGGGTTAGACACCCTTTCATTGTTGGACCTTAGAGGACCCTTAGAAGAACCATGCCCAGAAAACCTTTGCCGAAACCTTGAAAGACCACGTCCACCGGACCTAGAGTGTGAGTAGTTACCATCATCCGTTCTTGCCCTTTTTGTTTCTCTAGACCTTTCTTTGAGCTTTTCCTCTTCAATTTATTGGGCATGCACCATTAGATGAGAAATATCCATGTCATGGTCAAGCATAGTCGTATGATACTCTTTCACAACCCACTCGGACACACTCGATACGAACTTACTCATCCTTGCCCTAGAGTCGGCAACAATAGAAAAAAGCATACTTGGATAATTATGTGAATTTCAAGGCATATTCTTTTACACTTATATGTCCTTGTCGAAGATTGATGAACTCAAACACTTTAGCCTCCCTCATCTCAAGGGTAAAGAACTTATCAAGAAAAGAAGACTTAAACCTCTCCCATTCCAAGGGACCCGCATCTAACGGTCATGCCTCTTTCCATTGGTTGAACAAAATTTGAGCAACCCCCTTGAGTTGATAAGCGGCCAATTCCGCCTTCTCTATCGGAGTCACTTCCATGATAGCCAACACCTTATAGACCTCATCAATGAACTCTTGAGAATTTTCCTCAACTGTAGAACCATGAAATTCCGAAGGATTCATCCATGTGAAATCCATCACTCTTGATGCAGCCGTACCCACATTTGGGTTCACAGGGTTCACCACCTCCCTATTGTCTTGGGTCGTCACGGCTTGAGCCAATACATGAAAAGCCATTCTGAACTCCACATTGGTCACTTGGTCGGCCAAAGGGTCAACCGGAGCTTGAGGAGCTTGAGGAAAAGCTTCTTGATTAATCTCTTCTCCCTCGGTCCTTCTTGAAAAAGCCCTTCTAGTAGTCATATCCTATAGACCATTGGGTAAGGATTAGGAGAAAGACCTTAAAGAGCTAAATTCTATGGAACGACATAGAGAAATCAAAAAGTGAAGTTTCCTAAGCATCTAATAGCTTCTCATTCATAAGATGTGGCGCGCTTCACACTTATGAACAAGACTCCACTAGACGTGGTTTTGAGACATCCTAAAACCATTTTAAACCTTGTGCTCTGATTACCAAGTTTGTCACGATCCAGGGGTACCCCCTAGACGTAACATGGCATACAAGACCACGAGAGGCCTCATATAAGCCACTTAGCTTTCATAACATAAGATAATAGAAATGAGGGGAAATTTAAAACAATTTCAACAACTTCCAAGTTTTCATATCAAAAGCGGAAGTCTATTACACTTTATCTCAAACCATCTAAAATATGAATATCTTGGGACACAGCCCATACAATAGTGTTCCAAAACATAAAATGAAAGATCAAAAGAGAAATGGTGGCCATATCCTTGAATACGATGAGGACTCACCAAACTTCAAGTCTTGCTCTACTAAGATCCTAGCCACGAGGATGAGAGTCGATACCGTCGGACCCTACATTTGGATAAGAAATCTAGGCAAGAGTATGCGTTAGTACAAACATGTACTAAATATGATAGCCAACATAAACATCAACATAAGCATAAGAGATAACAAATTAGTCATAAGCATAATCAATGCACTAATATCATCATAACATAGGAGGAATACTTCTTGAAGTAACCTCAACTTATCCTTAGTCAAGACTTGGGTCATCCACCTCCAGTCAAGCATATCATGGAAGGAAACTCAAGCAAAAATCCAAGCTCATCTTACATCATATCATAATCTAGCTTATCTTTTATAGACAAGGGGAATCACCTCTTTGCCTTACTACAGAGAAACATGGGTTGTCGCCTCTAGTCCTTATATGGATCATGGGTATTCACCTCTAGTCCAACTTAACATATGGATCATGGGTACTCGGCTCTTGTCCAACATCATGTGATATGGGTATTCGCCTCTTGTCATTTTATAAGGATCATAGGTACTCGACTCTTGTCCAATCATATCATAAGAACATGGGGAGTCGCCTCTTGTTCAACTTAAAGGAATAAGGGTAATCACCTCTTTATCATTCTTTATGGAATATGGGTAGTCGCCTCATATCCATCTCATTTGGAGATCATGGGTAATCGCCTCTATGCCTCATCAATTTCTTAGTCATTAGCCTTAGATTCATTTTAGGTGAGTAATCCTTTCAACCTAGAATCATTCAATATAAGCAAACCTTTCACATGCATAATCATAAGAAATTCATGTGGGAACTATCCCTTCCACCATAATTACATCAATAGCTAACAATTGACAACATAAGCTTTACTCTCAAAGCCCTGTATCTCATAGTCATTCTATATGCTCAATCTCAAGCAATCCAATATTATAATCATATCAAAAGCTTAAATATCAATGAAATCTAATCATGATTCATCATATAAGCTTCAATTCTAATGTATCTCATCAATCCTAGATTGAATATATCTAAACCCACAATTTATCCTTTCATGGCATAAAACCTATTTACATCAATTTCATCCTTATAGACATGGGTTAGGTATGGGTACATGTAATTTCATCCTAAAAACATGATGTACTATAAATTCAATCATAAACAATCATAATCCACTCAATTGAATCAACATTCATCAATACCCACAACATTGGAAGAAATCCGAACTCAAATTGGGGATTTAATCTTCTCGATTGGGGAAAACTTAGGAACTCCATGGATGAAAAGCCATCATACCTTAATTACGAAGCCCACAAATGCTTGAGGATTGGAGACTTGCCCTTGATCCTAGCTCCAAACTCTATCTTCTTCTTCAAGTTCTAGAGAGAGAAATATTTGAGAGAAGAGTTTTGGATTTCTTTTAGGTTCTTAGGATAATGGCTTAAATTGGGGGAAATTTTGAGGGTAGAATGCTTATATAGGCCTTTAGATTAAGGGTAAAACGACGTAGTATAGTCTTGGGAAAATTCTGAAAAGACAATAAGGACCCTAACTTAAATCCTGAAGTGCTGCACGCTGGGTCTCGCCCACGGGCACTTGGAGACTCGCCAAGTGAGCCCTTGGCTCACATAATTTTCCAGTAAGCCACCTTAGGAGGCAGACCACTTGGTGATGGTGAGGGACCCCTTGGCGATGCGCCAACTGGAACAGCGAGCCCGACTTGGCTCGCCCAAATTTCCAGTAGCTAGGGCAATGGAGGCTGGCCACTGGGTAAGGATGGTTGGACTAGGTGGATCGCCAAGTCCCTTTGGTGATCATATTTCACTTCGCCGAGTTGGCTAAGGAAGGAAATGTTTTCCTCCAATAATTTCCGAGGTGTGACAGGCTCTTGCCCTATTCTTTGGCTTGTTGCCCTCACACTTAGCCCTAGTTTAGCCTACTAGATTCCGGAGTATCACATGTGTGAGGTTGTGGGACTTCTTTTTCGGGAGAGGAGATATATTAGGATCACCCCTGCCTCCTCCAATAATATTTGGATGAATTAGGTGGATTACTAGAGAGATCATACAGTTTGGAGATGGCCGCCACCACCCAAAACTACTCCTATTTTTTACCTAGTCAGCCTTGAGGCCGATGCCACTCAGCCCAGTCCTTCCGTGGATCCATCAAAAACCCCTCAGACCTCTTATGTGTCTTCTACTTCCACATCTGCTGCACCTGCCCCTATGTCGAGGCCTCCCTTGATCTAGTCCTTGGTATATCAAATTGAAAACTTTGATCAGATGCTAGGGTGGCAAGGGTTGAAAAATAAATGCCCAAGCTGATTGAGAGGGCGATTGAGGATGCCTTGTGTCCAATTAGAGGCCATATGGTTTAGTACTAGGCTACCCTAGTGTCATATGGGGAGAGGTTGGACAACCTCATAACTAGGATAAAGGCTAGGGAGAAGAGAAAGAGTAGCTCTGCTGAGTTTAATTCTATACGAAGTGATTTTTCTAAGTTTTGGGTTGATTGGACCAACTACGTACCACCGATATTTCTATGTTGTGGGGTAAGGTTCCCTTGCCTGATATGCCCAAATCAGTGCCTACCTCCATGTCGAGAGCTGAGGTAGCTAGTAGTATGGCCCAGCAGCTTGGTGATAATGATGTTATTGATTGTGGTGAAAGAGTTGATGATAAGGATAATGTTGATTTAACCGAGGATGAGCATCAGATTTCTATAGCACTGACAGAGATGTAAGATATCAAGGAGACAATGGTGCAGGTTATGATGGAGAGATATCATGTGGAGACCTCTACAATTTGCACTAGTGCGTTCTCTTTAGACTCTACCATTCCTTCTACAGATGTGGCAGGCACCGATGCCTTGGTAGATGTTACTGTGCTGGTTCTTGTTCGTATCTTTCTGGGTAGTGATGCCTTTGATGATGCCATTCCCTCCGAAACTCCATATCAGAGCACTCAACATGCATAGCCTGTCAGGGGGGATTTTTATACGACTCTCCTCCCATACTTTTTATCCCATTAAGAACACTATTGATTTTATTTTGGTAGGGTAAGGGAACTTGTGCAAATATTCCCATTTTTGATTGTATTTTTTTATTTTGTATTTTAAGTTTTAGTTTGAGACATTTGTAGTAGTTTGATATTTTGGTTTTTGTTATAGATGATGGTTTTGAATCATTTTGTCTCTCTATCATTTTCGTCATAAGTTTGTATGTTTTTGAAATGCTAAAGTTTTCATTATGATGTTCGAGGATCAATTGTGTTCAATATCGATGTGTAGGATTGTACTTATGATGAGAAATTTGTTTTATGCTAATGATTGCAAGAATAAATCAGTTTGGCTTCGCTCTTGAATGATATTCTTGATTCTTCTGTTGACTAGTTGTGTTTTGATGTGAGTCTTGCAATGAACATCACACGTAAGCTTTTGATCTTATAGTGCTGTGCTAAATAATTGTATTTGAAATGCCTTGTGTTGTGAGGTTTCACTTGAAATCATGCTTGTTGAATCCTAGAATTCTCCTTGTTAGGCCGATTGTCTAACTTTGGTGAATGCAAAAAATGATGCTGGGCACGAATTTTGAGAGGAACCCCAAATGTCCATATCTTTTGTGACTACCTTGTGAGGGCGTGCAACCATTTTGGACCATTTGACCATAAACCATTTGGTTTCAACCTTGTTGAACCTCTTGAGCCAAATTTTCCCTAATTTCTTTGTCATAAATCCTTTTCTAAGCATTGAATTGGTTGAATGACAAACTTAGGCCAAAAGCCTAAGTTAGGGGTGTGGAAAGAAAGGAGGAAAGAAAGCCAAGTGGAAGAGAAAGTGAGGCTCAACTTTGAAGTTTGTTTCAAAAAGAAGGAACCCCTTCTTATAAAAAAAGAGAGACACAAAGAGAATGAGAAAAAGATTTAAAATTGATTTAAATGCACGTAGTGTAAAGTGGCATGCCTACGTGTATCTTTTTTACACTCCCACCTACCTGTTGAATTCTCACCACAAAGAGTGTGGAGTATTTCCCTATACAAAGGTCTATCCTTCTTCTCTTCATATTCATTATGATCACATTTAGGAGTTCCTAGAAAATCATTTAGCACTCCGATAGCACACCGAATCAGCCGGCCCCTAATGTCACCCCTATTCCTAAACAAGGGATTGGTGTTCCTATTCACTTAGGATTCACACACAAGACTCAAATTGCACTCACCTTTGTCAAGGAAAATATATTGAATGCCCAATGTGTATACGATGGCATAAATTTTGGGAAACTCCAATTGCAACCGCCCTTCATTTATGTGTTCATCACTCATCTAGTTGGCTTCTTGTTGGCAATCGTACCAATCCTATCCAGTATACTCAACCGCTTGTTTTCCAAATTTTTGAGGGGCTAATCTAGTGGGTTCCCGAACTGAGGTTCCCATGGAAGATCCTTTCAGATTTCTCTTTCTTGTTGTTCTAACTTCCACATTTGTTCCCTTGGGTGCCATGAGAGAAGACCAAAATACTTTTTAGAAAGAAATTTTTTTTGGGGTATGAGACGGGGTGGGGATCCGCACTGCTGGGTGGTGGGCAGTGGTTGGTCTGGAGAATTTAGAGATGAGCGATGAAAGATGTCACGCTCCAGTTCCCATTAAGACGGACATGCACCCGATGCCCTAAAGGCCCGAGAGAACCAACATGTAACTTGTGCTTACTATGCATCTAACTATGACAATCTTAAAGTTGTGACAAGTTTACATAGGATGCAGTGATAGAACCAACATAAGTAGACCCAAAACTTATACACAAGACTTGGCCGTTGAGGCCAAAACTTTTAAGAGACAAGACACAACTGAACTATATACATTAGTCTACAAAGCCTCTAAAAGATAGAAAACCATAGTTTAGGGAGGGACAAGGCCCCGCCTTAACCTTAACTATCATACAGTAACAAAATAGGTGCTGAAGACTCGGTAAACCTCGAATCAACCTGGAGCTTCACCAATAGCAGTTGAGTACCTGTGCTCCTACTAAAGAGGTCTACTAGCTGGAGTACATGTGCCTGCAACATGAAATGCAGTGTCCCCATAAGGGACGTCAGTAGAAAAAATGTACTGAATATGTAAACAATAACATATGTAAAAGAAGGCTCAAATGAAATCAAGTATATGTATATAAGTGCATAGATCAGAATAGGAGACCACCTTTGTTACTCTTGTGGGAACATGTATGTTACATTCACTTCTTTACTTTTCTGTGTGTTCTGATCTTTATAAGGCATGTGATACAAATGGCCAGCTGATCAGTGGTAGAAGAGGAGGACCCATGTTAGTATTTTTAACCCCTGGATGCTTACCTCAGAATTAAGCAAATTGGGATCGGCCCATGCTAGGATTTCGCCCTTGGGCTGCCACCCTTCTATACCAATTAGATCGGCCCAAGCTAGGCATTTTTCCCTGGGCTGCCACCCTTAATTATACAAATTGTTTCACTTAGATTCTTTTATCTTTGAGATTATTGTTTTGGTGGTCATAATCATTTTTGAGATTTGGAACTACGGACCAGTAGTAGAAGACATGAAAATAATAACTTCAAGGCAGTAACAATGACATACGGAGCTATATAACATCAATGCATTACTTATGAGCTTAAATGACACAATTGACGTCAATTGACTAGGAGGAGAATTCAGCAAGTTTGCTTTTGCAAATACCATTTCTATACTTGCACATAGGAGGATAATTATACAAATGTAGAGTTATGAACATACAATGAAGTAATTCGATACACTAGGAAGAGGGAAAAAATATTGTTAGCTATTTGGAGATCGTATGCTGCCACTATATTTCCCTTACTAGGGATAGAGCTTATGAGGTTCAATTTGTTGATATGAATTGCATTTACCACATTTCATGCCAAGAAATATGGAATCGAACAGCCTTACATACCTTACTTTTTGACCAATACAACTATCACGATTCAGCCTCCCTTTTTGGATGCTAATCTACAATATATGTCAGGACCGAGGGGGTACACCCTAGATGTAACATGGACTATAGAACCCCGAGAGACCCATACAAGCCAATTAGAATTCATAACATCAGAAATAGAACAAAAGAAGTAAAAACAACAGTTCAAGTCCAAAAGTTTTATAAAAGTAAAGCGGAAGTCTGAACACTTTGTCTCAATAGCCATCTAATACAATAGAATGAACTAAGAACAGTGGAAATCCATCCTCGAAGTATGAGGACTCACCAAAGCTCAGGAACCTCACAATCAATCACTAGCGACGAAACCGAGAACCCTGACTGTCGGACCCTACATTTGGGGAAATGTAGGCAAGAGTATGCGTTAGTACAAAACAATGTACCAAGTATGATAGCTATGCATAAAATATTTAAATAATGCTAAAAGAGGACATTTCATAACATGCAATTGACAAAGCTAAAACATGATATAAGAAGAGTTAGAAAACATAAGTCATAAAACATGGTCAATTCAAGCTAACATCTTTAAAGCCTTTGAACAAATATGAGATACTCCTTGAAGTAACCTTAGTTAATTATTATTGTGGAAATTAGCCTTAACCAACATAGAGACTGTGTGAGCTATAACATGATCCCCGGTGTCTCCCACACCGAAAAGGGTTGTCCTACTTTCCAAGGTAAGGATCATGAACTTCTAGCTTAGGTGGATCAACTAACTAATGTCTATCTAGAAAATCATCCTATGGGGGGACATAGGTAAGGGATAAGGAGATTGCTTCTAGAAACCCGACCTCTACTAACGGGAGAGCCTCCATCTCAATATCCTCTCGGTGCTAAGCATAAATCCCACGGAATAGTCATTTCTTACTTGTTCTTATTATCCATGGAAGGGCACGTCATCTTGCCAATCCAAGCTAAGTCATTATCCATGGAAAGGTATCATTCAATAACCAATCCAAGCTAAGTCATTAGGATAGCTCTTTATCTTTGATTCAATTAGGTGAGAAGACCTTTCAACGTTAGAATCCTTATTATGCGAGAAATCCTTCCACAATCATGCTTCTATGTCTATGTGAGCAAATCATTTCAACAACACAACAACAATAGTATCATTAATACTTCACTCTCAATGTATCCTTAAAAAATTTACATAGAATTCATAAGAACATGCATCTCTTGTTTCATAATTCAAAACCCACAACACATCATCAAAATTGGAAAACATGGGATTTACATGGGTTCATGGGGAATCATCTCAAAATCATAGTATTTCATCAATTCATGCATAAGAGGTCTTAATTCAATTATTTAAATCAATAATCAAGAGAACCCATGGCAATTGAAGAAAACCCTAGCTAAATTGGAGATTTCTAACTTTGAAAATAGGAGAATTTGGAAACTCCATAAATTGAAGGAATCCATGGACTAAAACTATAATACCTAGAAGCCAATTGCTTATCTTCAATGAAGGAATGAAGACTCGACTTGAAACCCTAGATTGAATCTTCTTCTTCAAGATTCTAGAGAGAGAAATATCCTTGGGAGAGAAAGACTCAACTTCTTTTGGTGCATTTGAAGAGAATGAGGTGCATGAACTTATTTGGGGGTTGAAATTACTTATATACATTTATAGATGAAGGGTAAAACTACGTAGTATAGGGATAAAACAATTAGGAAAATACCTAACTACCCCTAAGATAACTGCTGACTTACCATCGACGCCCCTTCACTGATGGACCGGGGACTGACCAACGGTCCGTCCTGCATTACCGTCGTTTCATAAACGCTCAACTACACCTCATTCTATACTAGGTGTAGACGGTCATAATCTTGTAAAACCCAACAAGTGAGTTGGGGTCGAACCCACATGAGCGGTACAAGATTGAATTCAATTATGAAGTAGTAAATGCGATTCAATTGGTTGTAGGAACAAAAATTATTGGAATCACTTAAATAAATTGAAAGAATGACATAAATATCAGGTGGGGGAATTTGGTATCAATCAGCAATCACAACAATAACAAACAACAGGGGAAATCAAACGATTAAGAGATTCTTGGGGGAATGACCGACCAACTGCCAATTTTCGTTAAATGGGTTCTAGCTAATTACCGAAGGTTACTAAATTTTCGTGGGTAGGCTGGATCTTCGATGAGATAGATTTCTCTCGAACAACTATCCTGCTTTAGGTGAGTTCTCTCGAACCTCAACAAGCTAAACACTACAACCAGCCCACAACCTCACTTCATCTACTCTCTCGAGCTAGATAGGTATAATTGGGCTTAGGATTCACTCTCTCGAGCTGAACCCACAACAACCCAATCACTACGAATGCTAATTTATAGCCTTAGTTTTATACCTCTCTCTCAAGCAAGCATAAAACACTAAGCAACATTGAAATAAAATTCCAACACATCAATTTAACAACAACAATAAATTAGACCCACTTCAGATCAGTAATACGAACAATAATTTCTAACACCCATCAGCTAAATCAAGCAATTAATCACATGGTCAAACCCCCAAGAATGGGGTTTTAGCTAGTCATCATAAAAAGTTAAAATTCAATACCTATTATGGTCTCCATAGACGGGTATTGATTTTTAACCCTTGAAATGAATCAATTTAGCTTTAATTACAAAACCCAACTTGAAATCTACGTGAAAATTGCTTCAAAAACCAACAAGAACTGTGTTGTCATTCTAAGTATGAGTTTTCACAATGTTTGAATGCCTTCTCACCTTTCAAAAAATCAATTTATACTGTTTTTGAATTTGGCCTTTGGGGTAATTCGGTGAGGTAAGTCACGCTTTGCCGACAGGTCGATGAGTCGCCAATCGCTCCTGCGCCGTTTGCTCCTTTGGACCGCCATTCTGCTTGCAACCTCACTGATGGTACTGTTAATATCGGCGGACTAGCTCCTCTTCGCCGATCCATTCGGCGAGTCACCGATAGGGACTGTTCCTCTTCAAATTTCTATTATCTCAGGAGTAGCGTACTCTAACTTTGGGGGGGGGGGCTAAAGAGCCACTCAGCGGTTCGACGAGTGGTCTTGGCGATCAATAGGATCACTTTTCTTCACTTCTTCAGCTTATTTGTTCATTTTTGCCTGGTAGTGTCCTTGCCTTGCTCCTTAGCCTTCATAGCTGCAAATCATCACTTTAACATTAGTTTAGAGCACAAATGGGGCATTTGAGGACACTTATACTCTCAAAACAAAGCCCTAGATGAGTCGATATCTCGGACTCATCAACACCTCCAACTTAATCTTTTGCTTGTCCTCAAGTAAAACTCAAGATCAATCAGTTCAACAGGGACGTCTACAAACAGTGCTGCTTAAGATTCAACATAAATACACACAAAAGGCTCAAACTACACATACAATGATCAATTGCGCCCTCAAAGTTTCAAATTGTGACTCACCATTATCAAGAGTACTCAAGCTCACAATGCTTGCTTCAAATGCAAGTTCAAGCTCAACAAAGGTATTCAAATGCCCTCACAATAAAAATGATTCCATTTTCACACAAAATTTCTCAACAATTTAAGACTCCGGAATCACATGCAACTATCACACTCACAAAGATGAACACATGCATGACTCAACCCATAGGCTTGCCCTTATTTTCCAACTAATATTCGTTTCAGCTCACTCAAGTTCAAAAAGGTCTTTTTAAGGCTTGTAATGGGGCTGAGTGTAAAGGTGTGGAAATTTAGGTTTAGTGGCTCCTACCTTCATGAAGTATGGCCTGAAAGTCATTGTTCCTCCTTTTCTTTAACATTCAAACATGCTCATAATCCATCCCATTATTCAACTTTATATGAACCACCAGATACCCCATTTCTTTTGCAATTTTTACACACTTTATTTCACAACATTTTGATTTCAGTCTTTTTAGTTTTGTTTTCAACCTTTTTCATTTATTTTTTTCTTTTAATATTTTTTTTTTATATGGAGGAGTTCCATTTTTTCCAAACAATCCATTTCGGGGGAATTTTTCACACTTCTTGATTCTCTTTCTTTTTCACCACACCCCCACTTAGGTTTTTGGCCTAAGTTGGCTATTCAAACAAACCATACTCCATGAAAGTTATGGGTGAAGGGGTAAAAAGAGTTCACAATTGTTCAAGTTTCTTCCAAGAAAAGGTTAGGCTCACAAGGGAAAAAACAAGGTTCACACTTCTCACAAGGTTGGCCACAAAGAGGTATGTTGTCAAATTGGCTCACTCTTTAATATTTTTTCCTAAGATCATGTCTATTGCTTGCATCACTCAATCAACCGGACCAACGGGGCAAATTCTAGGTGTTATCAAGCACAATGTTCAATACGACCTCACCATACAAGGCATTAATAAAATTATCAAACAAGACTCCACACTTTCTAGCTAGTGTGCAATGTTCATCACAAGAGACTTAATCGTCAATCAGCTAGTCACAACGATATGCTAAAAGTTCACATATTGTCTATGTAACTTAGTTTGCCTCATCGTAGCCACACATTCATGTCGTTTAATTAAGAGAACTATTCAAGTCATCGGTATTGACACAACAAAACTCGAAGAAGTAAGAGAAGAGTTTCATTCAAACATATCTAGAGGTGACCTTCCTAACAAGTCCCCATCCCACCAAAAGCATCCAACATTGCCCTTAATGTAAAAATGAACGAGCACCAAATAAAACAGAGATATAATAACACTAAATGACAAGAATATAGTTAGGATGACTCTTCACTATTGGTCAGTTCGGCGAAGGAAAGGAGAGATCGCCGAACACTTCGGCGAACCGCCTAAGTACTTGCAGTCCACCTAAATATAAAGAACTATACCACTCCAGTTGAGACCAAAAGGTGATCCAGATCGGGTGCGCCGAACAGCATCGGCGCATCACCCAATATGCTAGACCATCGCCGAAATTTCAAGAACACCGACCCTTCAGGATGATGCAAAGGGCGGTGAAAGTCAGGCTCACCGAGCAGCATCGGTGCGTCACCTAGTGGCCTGTACTCATCACCAAATATTCCAGAATCACAGCTCACTTTTGAGGCCAAGAAAGTGAGCAAAGTCGCGACCACCGAATCCATTCAGCGGCTCACTGAAATTGTCCTGGCATCACAAAATCACCCCTACCTACACATTCAGCACACATTATTCAAAACAACTAACGCATGGGTTGCCTCCCAAGAAACACCTTATTTAACGTCGTGGCATGTCGTGGAAATGTTTTGAAACATCCTCCAAATACACCACTTCTATTACCGAAATCTCATGACATTCACCAAGGTACATCTTAAGGCGCTGCCCATTCACCTTGAAAGCTAGACCCTCTTTTCCTTCAATTTCAATTGCCCCATTTGTAAACACTCGGGTTATCTTAAATGGACCTGACCACTTTGTTTTAAGTTTACCGGGAAAGAGTCTCAATCGGGAATTGAAGAGTAACATGAAGTCACTAACTTGAAAGTCGCATTGAAAGTTTTTTACATCATGCCACCTCTTCATCTTCTCCTTATAAAGGGCTGAACTTTCATATCCTCTCAACCGGAATTCCTCTAATTCGTAGAGTTGGTTCACTCTCCCTTTTGCGGCCTTTTCCCAATTAAGGTTTAGCGTCTTCAACGCCCATAAAGCTTTGTGATCAAGCTCAATTAGTAGATGACAAGACTTACCGAACACTAGCTGATATGGTGACATACCAATTGGTGTTTTGAACGCAGTTCGATACTCCCACAAAGCTTCATCCAATTTTTGAGACCAATCAGTCTAATTTGCATTCACCGTTTTTGCCAAAATGCTTTTCATTTCCCGGTTTGAAACTTTCACTTGACCACTTGTTTGTGGATGGTATGGCGTTGCAACTTTATGCTTTACCTCATATTTTCTTAACAACGAGGAAAACATCTGGTTGCAAAAGTGAGATCCCCCATCACTGATGATAGCTCGAGGGGTGCCGAACGTGCAAAAATATATCGCTTTAAAAATTGCACCATACTCTTGCCCTTATTGTGGGCAAGGCTACAACTGCGACCCATTTGGACACGTAATCCACTGCTACCAAAATATATTTGTGGCCGAAATAACTCACTAATGGCCCCATTAAATCTATACCCCACATATCAAACAACTCCACTTCTAAGATGGGATTTAGAGGTAATTCATGCTTTCTTGATACTCCACCTTGCTTTTGACATGGGATGCATTGTTTCACAAAGTCATGCGCATCCCGGTATAGAGACGGCCAGTAGTAACCACTTTGAAGTACTTTTGTTGTTGTCCGCACCCCACCATGATGTCCACCGACAGGTGATGTGTGGCACACATTAAGGATAGCATTGACTTCTTCTTCCGGTATGCATCTACGAATGATATGGTCTGCACATTCTCGAAACAAATATTTTTCATCCCAGAAATATTTATTAACCTCAAACAAGAACCTCTTCCACTGATAGGATTTCAACTCCTCCGGCATAATTCCACATACCACATGGTTAGCCTGATCAGCATACCAAGGGATGTTGCTTTGGGTCAGACTCATCACTGTTTCATCAGGGAATTTAGCCACAATATCCCTTTCTTTGGAGTCTGTCATATTGGTTTCTAACCGTGATAAATGATCTGCCACTTGATTTTCACACCCCTTTCGGTCCTTCACTTTAAAATAAAACTCTTGTAACAACAAGACCCACCTAATCAACCTCGGATTAGCATCCTTTTTTGCCATTAAATACCGTAATGCTGCATGATCAGTATGAACTATCACTTTTGTGCCTAACAAGTATGCCCTGAACTACTCAAATGCATAAACTACCGCTAATAGCTCTTGTTCAGTAAAAGTGTAGTTACGTTGTGCTCCATTTAGCGTTTTGCTGGCGTAATAAATTGTGTGAAAGAGCTTGTTGCGCTTTTGCCCTAACACGGCCCCTAGAGCAGTACCACTTACATCACACATCACCTCAAATGGTTCAGACCAGTCCGGGCTAATGATTCCCGGGGTAGAGATCAAATTTTCCTTCAAACACTCGAAAGCTTTTGAGCAAGCACCATAAAAAAGAAACCTCTCCTCTTTCTCCAATAGCTTACACAATAGGTGTGCAATTTTTGAAAAATCTTTGATAAATCTCCTATAAAACCCTGCATGCCCAAAAAAACTCTGAATACCTTTAATAGATATAGGCGGTGGCAACTTCTCAATTACCTCAATCTTTGCTTTCTCGACCTATAGTCCCTTCTGTGACACTTTGTGACCTAGGACTATGCCTTCTTTAACCATGAAGTGACATTTTTCCCAATTAAGGACCAAGTTGGTTTCTACACACCTTTGAAGGAGTTGCTCAAGATGAGCCAAACATGTCTTAAATGAATCACCGACAACTGAAAAGTCATCCATGAACACTTCCATTGACTCTTCCACCATATCAGCAAAAATCAAAAGCCTGCACGGTTGAAATGTTGCTGGGGCATTGCATAATCCAAACGATATCCTCTTGAAGGAGAAAGTCCCGTAGGGACATGTGAAAGTGGTTTTCTCTTGATCTTCCGGTCCGATAGAGATTTGGGTGTACATGGAGTAGCCATCAAAAAAACAGTACCATCCACGCCCCGCAAGTCTATCAAGCATTTGATCCATAAACGACATTGGAATATGATCTTTCTCGGTCCAAGAGTTTAGCTTCCGAAAATCCATGCATACTCTCCACCCGGTAACCGGCCTCACGGGGACAAGTTCTCGTTTCTCATTTGGGACCACCGTGTTGCCCCTTTTTTTAGGTACGCATTGTACCGGGCTCACCCATTTTCTATCCGTAATAGGATACACTACACCTGCGTCTAGCCATTTAATGATCTCTTCTTTGATGCTCAACACTTGGTTTGCACTCTCTATCCAATTGGATTTTGTGTGTTCAAATTCCGGGTGGAATACCTACAATATCAGCGATAGTCCATCCTATTGCCCTTGATGTACCTTTTCAACACCTCAAGAAGCAATTTCATTTGCCATTAAAGCAAGTCAGCTTCAATGATAACCGGCAAGGTATTATTTGCCCCCAAGAATGCATAACAAAGATGGGTGGGGAGCACTTTCAACTCAAGTTTTGGCGGTTCCTCCGTGGATGGTTTAGCGGGAGGACTCTCTCTATATTCTTTAGATCAATGTATATATTTAATAGGTTCCTTGAGTATTCACCTAACTCTGATAGAGCAGCTACCACTTCATCATACCCCTGGACTTCAGTTTCATCATAATTCGAAGGAACAACCTCAAGAGGTTCACTCATACACATCATCTCCCTCACACTAGCCACCGCTTCATCAATCACATCGATCATTCATACTACATGAATATCACTAGGTTGCTTCATTGATTTGCATACATTAAAGGTGACCTCATCTTCATTTAACCGGAACTTTAACTCCCCATTTTCAACGTCTACTAGGGCACTTCCGGTTGCTAAAAATGGTCTACCCAAACTTCAGCAATAATCTCACAATCAAGAATAACAAAATCAGCCGGAAATATGAATCGATCAACCTTTACCAATATGTCATAGAGTATTCCAACAAGGTGTTTGATTGACCGGTCTGCCATAAGAAGCCGCATTGTGGTGGACTTTGGTTCGCCCAGCCCAGTTTGTTTAAAGATTGCATAGGGCATCAAATTGATACTTGCTCCCAAATGACATAAAACTTTAGCAAATTGAAGCATACCAATGGGTGCATGGGATGGTGAATACCCCCGGATCCTCTTTCTTTATAATCATCTCGCTATTCATAATGACACTACAATTATGGGAGACTTCAATTGTTTCAAAGTCCATGCTTTTCTTCTTATCGACCAGCTCCTTCATGAATTTAGCATAACCCGGCATCTCCAATAATGCTTCCACTAACGGAAGATTTATAGAAAGTGTCTTAAACATGGATAGGAATTTCTTGAACTTTTCATCCTTATTTTTCTTTTTGAGACGTTGAGCAAATGGGGGAGCTATTTTCGGAAGAGGTTTTACTATCTTTGGAGTTGGAGTGCCCTTTTCTTTATCTTTTTGCAACTCATTGGCGGGGCTTTGCTTAGGACTTTCCTCCTTCTCTTTGATCATATCACTTTCCGGTGCTTGAAAAAGCCCTTCTTCCTCATCAATATCTTTCTTTTCTTCATGAGTGTTCATCCCATTATTATCTTTCACATTACCAACCGCTGAATACACTCTATTATTCAATGATGAGAAATCATCTTTCATCTCCTTAAGCATGTCATCAGATCCTTCAACCTTTTCTAGGATACGCGACAACAAATCATCCACTCGTAGACTACCCGAACTACCCTTTGATATTGGGCTGTCACTTGATTGCGTGTGGTCCTCTTCATGACTCTATTATCTCCTCCAAGAGTAATTTTGTTCAGTCCAATCTTGCTAGTATCGTCTCCGCTCTTTTTCCTTATGCGAGTTCCAACCTTGATTCCCACCCGGCTTTAAGTAGCATGGGTGAGAACCCTCCTCAACTCTAAACACTCTTCTGACTTCCTTTTCTAACACTTGCTTTTGTAACAACTCCATTTGGGACATCATTTTGCTTATATTCTCATCCATCTCTTTCTCCTTGTGAAGTTGCTCCTTTGTCATCCTAAAATTAAAGGGGGATACTTGGTCCTCACGAGTGTACCACGCTTGGTTAATCTTGGTCATTTCATCAAGAAGGGATGAGGCTACCTCAAATGATTGTAACATTATCCCCCCTCAAGACAGCTGGTCAGCAACCCCTTTGTTCACTGAGTATAAACTTCGGTAAAAATATTGAAGTATCACATCACCCGAAAGCCCATGAGTAGGACATTGGAATAGTAACTTTCGAAATCTCAGCCAATTCTCATGATTTGGTTCCCCTTCTACTTGCTTGAAGTTTTGGATGTTGTCATGCAACTTCACCATCTTTGAGGGTGAGAAAAAACTTATGTAGAATGCCTCGGTAAGCTCCTCCCATGATGAAATGGAGTCCTTCGGGAGCCCTGCTAACCACTTGGTTACTTCTCCCATTAAAGAGAAAGGGAACAACCAGAGCCGAATTGATTCTTGTGACATATCTTGAGTGAAAACGGACTACATATCTTTAGAAAGTTCCGAATATCCTCATGGGTATTCTCATGATCCAACACCCCAAATATGCCTTTAGCTTGCAAGAGTTGTAGCATTGTGTTTGTCATATGGAATGTAACATGATCCGCAACCGGAGGTAGGCCAATAGCACCTACGCCCCCCAATAGAGCCTTATTTGCGTGAAAGGAATCACCACCATTATCTTGGTGACCAAGTTGGTTCACGGTGCTTTCATTTGCACTCATTTTGTCAACTGATCACAAGCAGCTCACAACAAAAAGGTAAGTAGATTCAATTAGAACACAAAGAGATCACAATTCAAACTTCAATAAGAGAATTCTAAACACCACTCTCCGGCAGCGGCACCATTTTTAATAACGCTCAACTACACCTCATCAGATACTAGGTGTAGACGGTCGTAATCTAGTAAAACCCAATAAGTGAGTTGGGGTCGAACCCACAGGGAGCCGTACAAGTTTGAATTCAATTATTAAGTACCATTCAATTGGTTGTAGGAATATAAATTATCGGAATCACTTAAATAAATTGAAAGAATGACATAAATGTCAGGTGGGGGGAATTTGGTATCAATCAACAATCACACCATAACAAACAACAGGGGAAATCAAACGATTAAGAGATTCTTGGGGGAATGACCGACCAACAACCAATTTTCGCTAAAGGGTGCTAGCTAATTATTGAACGTTACTAAATTTTTGTGGGTAGGCTGGTGATTAACGTTTCAACTATACCTCATCCAATTCTAGGTGTAAATGATCGTTAAGTTGTATAAAACCCAACAAATGAGTTGGGGTCGAATCCCACAGGGAGCGGTACGTGTTCAAAGTTCAATTAAGAAGTATGAATGTGATCTAACTAGATATAGGAATAGACATTATCGAAAAAGACATGAAACAAGTCAAAGGGGTGACATTAAATGTCAGATGGGGGGTTTTGGTTTGCAATTATCAGCTACGATGCAGTCACAAACTGTTTAAGATAACAATAAGGAGAGGAATTCATGGGATGCGATTGATTATAGGCTAATGTAGACATATGTGTAATTGCAACTATTAGAAAATAGCTAAATATTAGTGAGTAAGCTAGGCTATAAATGAGGTAAACTTTCTCTCGAACAATTTACCCCCGAATCAAGTTGATTTCTCTCGAACATCAAAAAGCATGCAAAATAAAAACAGCCCACACCTTAGTCCATTCATTCTCTCGAGCTGAATGTGTGGAAAAGGGTTTAGGATTCACTCTCTCGAGCTGAACCCATGTCAACCCAATACCCACAGACCATCAATAAAAAACCTTAGTTCTAAAACCTCTCTCCACAGCAAGTCAAGAACACACAGGTAGAACTGTATTTGCACCTACAATTTTTAAATTAAACCACAATAAATGATTGGATTCACTTTTAAATAGCATTTAAACTAACAATTAGCAATACCCATAAGCTAAATCAGCCCATAATCACATAATCACATCCCAATAGTTGGAGTTTTAGCCGAACATCATAAAAAGATAAAAACCGTTACTGAATCGATTAGCCATCAACTGGGTACGAGGAATTCAAGCTTTACAATGATCCAATTTGAAGAAAATTCGAAACCCACTTGCAAAATCTCCAAATTGAGTCTCAAAACCCTCAAGTCTACTTAGAAACTTCAGAGAAAACTGTTCTACCCTAAGATGGATTCAAAATTCGATACTAAATTAATGTTCAACATGTAATTTATAGTCGCCAAAAATAAGCCACGAAGGGCCACTCGGCGAAGAAAGTCAGGCTCCCCGAACCACTCGACGAGCTGCCCTTTGACCTCTTCCATCACCTTTTCACCTTAGCATTCAACATCCTTGAGGTCTGTAACTTTGGGCGATATATCTTTTCTTAACAGAACGACTCAGCGATTCACCGACTGCTCCTTTTCATCACCGACTTGGTCTCTTCCTTCAAGGCTTGGCACATTGGAACTTTAGGCGGTGAGATTAGCCACTCGGCGACACGCCGAATGCTCTTAGCGATCTGCAGGCTCGCCCTTCTTCATTTCTTCAGCTTGTTTTGTTCCTATTTGCCTGTTAGTGTCCTTGCTTTGCTCCTCAATCCATATACCTGAAAATCAAGGCATTAACATCAGTTTATAGCCTTAGTTTTATACCTCTCTCTCAAGCAAGCATAAAACACTAAGCAACATTGAAATAAACATTCCAACACATCAATTTAACAACAACAATAAATTAGACTCACTTCAGATTAGTAATACAAACAATAATTTCTAACACCCATCAGCTAAATCAAGCAATTAATCACATGGTCAAATCCCCAAGAATGGGATTTTAGCTAGTCATCATAAAAAGTGAAAATTCAATACCTATTATGGTCTCCATAGATGGGTATTGATTTTTAACCCTTGAAATGAATTGATTTAGCTTTATTTAAAAAACCCAACTCGAAATCTACTTGAAAATTACTTCAAAAATCAACAAAAACAGTGTTTTCGTTCTAAGTCTGAGTTTTCACAATGTTCGAATGACTTCTCACCTTTCAAAAAATCAATTTATACTCTTTTAAAATTTGGCCTGTGGGGTAATTCGGTGAGGCAAGTCGCGCTTCACCGATAGGTCGGTGAGTCGCCAATCGCTCCTGCCCATCGCCTTCTTAGCGTGAGTTTTTATCCATTACACACTGTAACTTTAGGCGGTCTATATCGAGTTCGCCGATCGGTTCCGTGGTGCGACGTTTAATCCCTTGGATCGCCATTCTGCTTGCATCCTCACTAATGGTCCTGTAAAAATCGCCGGACTAGCTCCTCTTCACCGATCCATTCGGTGAGTCGCCAATAGGGAATGTTCTTCGCCCGATTTCTATCATCGCAGGAGTGGCGTACTGTAACTTTAGGCGGGCTAAAGAGCCCCTCGGCGGTTCACCCAGTGGTCTTGGCGATCACCAGGATCACTTTTCTTCACTTCTTCAGCTTGTTTGTTCCTTTTTCCCTGGTAGTGTCCTTGCCTTGCTCCTTAGCCTTTATATCTGCAAATCACCACTTTAACATTAGTTTAGAGCACAAATGGGGCATTTGAGGACACTTATACTATCAAAACAAAGCCCTAAATGAGTCAAAATTCAAAACAAAGCCCTAAATGAGTCAAAATCTCGAACTCATCATCGTTCTCCGCCAGAAAGTTGGTTTAGGGGTCCTGACCTACGGACCCTCGACCACGTGCCATGGACAACACGACGGTCCGTTGGTCCGGCCATGGTTCCTGACTTCTATGTATTTTTTGTGGCCAATCCACAAATGGTTAGCCCTCGTCGGATGGCACCTACAACTTCTAGAAACTTACTATTATGCCCCTGCTCGAATCCGGTGTGTTAAAATATCTCCCCCTTGGGGTGATTCGTCCTCGAATGAGATTGAAGCTAGTACGAAAAGAGTAGGAGAGAAACTACCAACCCAATCATCAATGCAACTTCATCTAAATGCATTTAACCAAGGAGGAAATATCGACTACAAGCTAGGACATACCCAAAACATCATAAGAAGGGTGGAAACTAAATCTAACAGCCCATCATGCATGCAATACACATATCCGAGGAGGAAACATCAAATCCAAGCTCAACACATCACAAAACATCATATCATGAAGTCTATATGCAACTCGTACTCACTGCATTTAAACTCATTTTCTCAAAAGTTAAAATTTTCATGAATCATGCATAGTAAGGAAATCATGGAAACATTTAAGACACATGACACCAAAAACAAAGAGTGAACCATGAGAAACTCGTTACCTCAAGCTATAGTAGGAGTAGAAGAAAAAAAAAGAGGATATCGGGACATCATATTGGCCTCGGCCTCCCAAGTAGCACCCTCAACTAACTGATTCCTCCACAATACTTTCACGGAAGGAACTTCTTGACTTGGCAGTCAAAATCCTCAACCGGAACTTATTCATAAGAAATATTCTCCTTAACTCCGTAACCTTCTAAGGGAACTATGGATGTTGGGTCACCAACATATTTATTCAACATAGAGACATGGAAAACTGGATGCACCGATGCCAACTCATTAGGCAAATCTAATTCATAAGAAACCTTACCAACACGTCTCAAAATATGATAAGGGCCTACATAACTGGGACTAAGCTTTCCTTTCTTACCAAACAGCATTACACCCTTCATGGGTGAAATTTTCAAGTAAACCTAATCATGAACAACAAACTCAAGATGTCTTATTCTAACAACAGCATATGAATTTTGTCGACTTTGAGCTGTTTTCAACCTTTCTCTAATAAGTCAAACCTTCTCTATAGCCTCGTGTACCAACTCAAGACCTATTAGGGCAACTTCACCCACCTCAAACCAACCTATATGAGATCTACACCTCCTACCATACAATGACTCAAATGGAGCCATATCAATAATCGAGTGATAGCTATTGTTATAAGAAAACTCAATCAATGGCCAATGGTCATCCCAATTACCCTTAAAATCAATCACACAAACTCTCAACATGTCTTCCAAGGTTTGGATAGTACGCTCCACTTGCCCATCAGTTTGTGGATGAAAGTCCGTACTAAGCTTAACATGAGTACCAAGATCCTTTTGGAAGGACTTCCAAAACTGAGAAGTGAATTGGGTACCACGATCAGAAATAATGGACAAAGGCACTCCATGGAACTTTACAATTTCTCTTAAGTACAACTTAGCATAATCCTCCGCCGAATAGGAAACCTTGATGGGAATAAAATGAGCCGATTTTGTCATCTGATCTATTATAACCCAAATCGAGTCATGTTGTCGTCGGGTGCGAGGCAAACCAACAATAAAGTCCATGTTCAAATCTTCCCACTTCCAGGTAGGAATGTTAATTTCTTGGGAGAAACCTCCCGGTATCTGATGCTCAATTTTCACTTGTTGACAATTAGGACACTTAGTCACAAATTCCACAATATCCTTCTTCATCCCATTCCACCAATAGACCTCCCATAAATCACGGTACATCTTGGTGGCTCCCGGGTGAATAGAGTACCGAGAACTGTGGGCTTCTAACAAGATTTGTTCCCTGAAGTCATCAACATTAGGAACACACAAACGACCTTGATATCTAAGTACACCATCTCCCCCTGGGAGGAAGCCTCAACGGATTTCTTAAGCACCGCTTCTTTTAAGTCGACCAAAATTGGATCAAGACCTTGCTTGGATTTCACATCCGCCACAAAAGATGATTCGGAGCCGTTGTTAACCATAACACCACCCTTGGTGGAGTCCACTAACTGAACACCCAATCGGGCCAATCTATGAACATCTCAAACCAACTCCTTCTTATCTTCTTCAATATGAGCAACAATACCCATGGATAATTGACTAAGAGCATCCGCCACCACATTAGCCTTACCGGGGTGATAGAGAACACTCATATCATAATCTTTCAATAAGTCAAGCCACCTTATTTGGTGAAGATTTAGATCCTTCTGATTAAACATATATTGCAAACTCTTGTGGTCGGTAAACACATCTACATGCAAACCATACAAATAGTGCCTCCAAGTTTTTAAGGAAAAAATAACCACCGCTAATTCAAGGTCGTGGGTAGGATAATTCTTCTCATGAATCTTAAGATGCCTTGAGGCATAGGCAATGACTTTCCCATTTTATATAAGCAGATATCCTAAACCAATTCTAGAGGAATCACAATAAACCACAAAATCATGTCCCCCACCCGTCCCCCGGTAAAGTCCACACCGGAGCGGAAGTAAGTCTATCCTTCAATTCTTGAAAACTCTTCTCAGATGCTTCGGACCATATGAACTTAGCTTTCTTTTGAGTTAATGCCGTCAAAGGAGAGGCAATCAAAGAGAACTCATAAACAAATCTTCTGTAATAACCGGCTAAACCCAAGAAACTTCTAATATCCGAAGGGGATAGAGGTCTAGGCCAACTCTTGACCGCATCTGTCTATTTAGGATCTACCTCAATGGCCTTACTTGAAACAATGTGAGACTAAGAAAAGCTGCGGACCTTAGCCAAAACTCGCATTTACTAAACTTTTCAAAGAGTTATTGGTCCTTAAGAATTTCAAACACGATCCTCAAATGATCCATATGCTTATTCTCACTTCTCGAATAAATCAATATATCATCAATGAACATAATCACAAACATGTCGAGGTATTATCTAAACACCCTATTAATCAAATCCATAAATGATGTTGGAGCATTAGTCAACCCAAACGACATTACCAAAAACTCATCATGACCATACCGAGTTTGAAAAGCCGTCTTTGGAATATCTTCTTCCTTCACCCTCAGTTGGTGATAACCCGACCAAAGGTCAATCTTAGAGAAGTAACTCACTCGTTGAAGTTGGTCAAATAAATCATCTATCCATGGAAGAAGATATTTATTCTTAATGGTCACCTTGTTCAACTGATGATTGTCAATACACATACGAAGGGAACCATCTTTCTTTCTAACAAAAAAAACTGGAGCACCCCATGGAGAGATACTCAGTCAGATGAAACCTTTATCCAGTACGTCTTTCAATTGTTTTTTCAACTCCTTTAGTTCTGTAAGCATCCTTCAAGATTCGTTAAACACGATTATCGGCCAAACTTAGGTTATTTATATTAAAAATAGAAACCTTCAAAAAATATGACGTAATCAATATAATTAAGAGAACATATTATAAATATTATAAGAGAAGTACCATATAATAAAATAATTTAGACTTTAATCTTCATTTAAGTAGATAAATGAAATGTATATAAAATACTTATAATATAAATTTATGAAAGTAAATGTTTGGACAATTAATTATAGAAAAAAACTATTTTACGTAAATTCAAGTTTATTAAATGAGGTTGTAAATTCGTCCCTTTTCCCTTAGTATGGAAGTAAAATAAACTCCATCCATTATTTTTGAAAAGTCGTAGCATGAACACAAATAAAATTATTTGTATATCATAACTAAAGTATTTGCCATACTAATACTTAAAATAAAATAGAATAATATTCTTTTGCCAAGTGCCTAAATAAATTTGAATAATGTAACTTATTTAAAATATTTTTTTTAAAATATAGGAGTAAATTGTAACATCCTGCCTTAGAAAGAACTAGAATTAGAAAGAACTATTTTTGGAAAGAGTAAATTTGGAAATTTTGGCAAGTTATGCCAAGTATGAGTTTTGGGTCAACTTAAAATGACCATAACTTTCAGTACAGGATGAGTTAGGTGGCCCATAAAATATCAAATGAAAGGTCTTGGAATCCTCTCTCCAACGCCACCGAGTTTGCTAATTTTCGAGCTTGTATGAGGGAGATATGCCCATTTGAAGTTGGGCTGTCTAGTTAAGGAAAGCTACCCAGATTTAAGAGGGGTATTTTTGTCTTTTCCTTACCCAATCAACTTAAAACAAAAAATTGTAATATATAACTGATTTGGTTCAGTTTTACATATCCTGAAATACACTAGGGCTTTGAGTGAAGTTCTAGAAGAGGAGAAAAAGGAGAAAAGTCAAACGTTCGTCAAGTTCTTGAAGATTTCGTTGCGGATTTCACCAAGTGTTTGATACCTAAGAGGTATGTGAGTTCACATAGCATTAGGTTCGTTCACCCACATGCCAATCATGATTTGTTCAGCATAATTTTGTTCTTGAAAGTAAAGGATTTGAGTTCTTGATGAGTTTTGTTGAAGTTTCCTTCATAATCTTGATTGTTGAGGTTTTGATGAGTTCTTGAGATAATCATATGAGTTTTAAGGTTGTTTTTGAGTAGATTCTTGTACATTTATGTTGAGTATTCGAATCTAAGTGATTGGGAAAGATACCATTCGATTCTAGGTTAATTGGGATTAGAAAATGAATTTCTGGGAAAGTGGGTGGGGCGTCGCGCCACTCAGTTCTTGATACGCTCAAATTACAATTCTCTAAGGAACTATAAGCGATCTTTGTCAAATAAAGAACCCAACTTGTAGGTTGGGGTCGATCCCACGAGGAATATGGTTCAGACTTAAACTTAACTAACAATTATCTTTGTTTAGTAAATTATTTCCAAGAAAAGTAAACAGGGGGGATTTTGTAAGTAACAGATTTGAATGCTTAAGTAACAAGTAAACAAGATTTAACCTTTGAGTTATCAATATGAGAGGTAAACTAGGGCATATGTGTTCCCCACAAGCTGTTAACGCAGTAATCCTAATAATAGTAATCATTTCCTAGTGTTTAACATGCAAAGTTGGTAAGTTAGGTATTCCTAAGTGATTGGTCCTCCAAGTAGGGAATTTCACCACGCAACTTGGTCTGTCTACGGGTGTATGCTTTACTAACCCTTACCTTTACCCCAAATTAGTCATCATATCAATGTAGTTTAGTTTTCACCCTCACTGAAATTAACATCAAACTATTAGATATCATCCACTAAATCTCTGTTGTTTAATCATATTCTCATTCACTACCTCCTCGGTCCGGCAAGTAGAAACGAGGCGAGTTCTAACGTTTGCAACCATTAAAAAGACTTCTAAACGAAAGGATTAACAATAGATGCATGAACACTATTCAAGAATTACTTAATTATTATTCATACTATGTTAATTGCTCATGGTTCCCACAACCCTAGTTGTGGATTTAGCTACTCATGCTTGAGAGTTCACAATTCATAATTAAGTTGAAAGAATTCATGAACTTACAGTTAGAATAGATCAAACCCGAAATCTTGAATATAATTTCAAAGTGAAAATTGTATAAAACGAAATCTGGAAATTTAATTTCTAAGAGTTTGCAAATTAATTCCCCAAAGACGAAAAACTAGAAGTATACAATAATGTCTAACCCTAAAAAATTAGGATTACAACTCCTATTTATAGAAAACAAATCCTAAAGTAAACAGGAAACAAAATAAGGAAATAAACTGCTTAGACGCGGTTTCAATCGACGGTACAATCTACGGACCTTGGGTCGACCTACAGTCCGTAGGTCACACTCCATGGTCCAACACTTGGAAAATAAAATCAGGTACTGCAACTTCAACTCTCTGATCCCCAATGATGGATGCGCAGGACGGCCCGTGGGTCGACCTACGGTCTGTCGATGCCTCCGTGGTTCCACACTTGGTCAGAGTTCCCTGATCTTCCACCTACGCTTGCCCACCTACGGTCCGTGGACTGGACTACAGTCCATCCTGTCACTCTGTGGTTCGAGTACTGGAACTCAACCTCCTGACCAGGACCTACGACTTCCTATCCACGGCCCGTCAGTGGACCTTTTGTCCGTGGTTGGCTCCGTCGGTAGCCACTTCTGTAATTTTCAGCTCGCATCTTCATCAACCGCATCCAAGCCTATTTCCTGCAAGAATTACACACAAAACATTATTTCTAATAATAAACTAGCCCAAGACACATTCAAACTTTAAGTGAAATGCATCAAAAATACCGTAAACTCACGGTATATCAACACCCTCAACTTAAACTTGTTGTATGTCCTCAAGCGACACACTAAAACTCTAACGACACTCATGTAGAGGAAAACATACAAACTCAAGAAATCACATGGATTTCTAAATCAATTCCATCACTTAGTGTAAATCTTCTCATCTAGACTCAACAAGCTAACTCATGCGGATCAAAACATGACATAGATTGAACAATAGACATCACAATTTACACTTTCCACAATCACCATGGTACCAACACTCCAACAATGTAACTAGTGCCCTCACTTCAAAAGAAATCCTTTTTCACACAATAGATATGAATTTCAAGTTTAAGGATTCATTCAACACTCATGCTCAGAAGTGACTTCAAGTACAGTTAGTTCTCAATACCATAGGTTTGCCCTTATTTTCACTGCATAGACTCTCCAAACTAGTCATTACGATCACTATAGGACTTTCTTAGGTAGTAACGTAGGCTCAGGGTCCGGTAGGGTACATTTGGGTACTTTTTAGTGACTTTTCTTCCCTCCTTGATATTACATTGGCTTTTTACCTCTTGTTTCAACCAATTCTTGGCATGCTTTTATTTTCTGCTCTTTCCCTTGACCCTCTTCAACACATATGAGACTTTTAACTTTATGGCTCTTATTTTTTCACTTTCTTCTTTTTCTTTTACTTCATCTTTCTTTCTTGCTTTCATCACTTTTTTTCATTCATCTTTTTGCTTATTTTCCTTTCTTTTTTCTTTCTTCTACACAAAACTCTTTTCATACCCTTTTTAGTTCAGTTTCCTTTTTCATAGCCACATTGAACTTATGTATTTTGCATGGGTTGAGGTGCACAATATCCGATGTCGGACCAGGGCCAAGATTAAGGTAAATTTTTTAATTAGCCACCCTCAACTTAGGCTTTTGGCCTAAGTTAAGGTGCACATGTCCAAGGAGGGATCGGGGCCAAAACAATCTTTTAGGGAAGGTGAATTAGGTGTATTGAAAGAAGTGGTCTACATTAGGCTCAAACATTTGGATCAAAGGGAACATTTATTTCTTTTGGTTGAATCATTTTAGTCTTGAGTGGACTTATTCGAACAAGGGCCTATGATCATTTCCCAACTTCTAGCCTAGATTATCTTAGCATGACCAACGAGGCAAGTTCTAGATTGGCACATACTACATGAACATTCAAATTTTTCTCACACACACGTGGCACATTGTTTCATTATCAGATTATTGAATTACCCAGTTCAAGTTTTAACTTAAGTCATGCTATCATACCGGTTCCTTATCAAGTAATATGAAGATGCAACACATTCAACTCATTCAGCCTAAAGATCTAGAACATTTCAAAATTTTCTGACACGTATCAATTTCATGCTCTTTATGCCATCATGTTTTCATTCTTCTACTTACTTCTATATACACAATCCTACACATGCCGGTTCAACATAAAAGTAAAATAGTCCCTTGGGGGAAAAGAACACAGGCAAGATAACCCTAAGGGAGGATTATGAGTTGGGTAACTCAGGCTTCACCGTATCACTCACAATCCATTTACCCCACCCACAAAAAAATAAGGTGCAATTTCCCTCAATGCACAGAATAAAAATTAAAGCATAGGGTGAAGCAAACCTGTGGCGCAAATGCGCCGAAGACCCATCAAGAAGAGGGTGGATCCGGTTTCCCGAAACCCGCTGGATAAACACTAAGGACGTCATCAATAACGCTCTCACCAACAACGAGAACACCATCAGCAGTGCTCCTCGAACCAGAAGGGCCAACATTTATCTCACACGCCCACTGCTGCATCCTCTCCTCATCAATGATGGACGCCCTCTGGGCTACCTCAAAGTGCTAGTGCTCCTTCTTCTTCAATCTTCGAGCCTCATCAATATCGGAAGTGTGGTCAGAGTGGTGGCGCTTCCAAGTAGCACGGGAAGAGTCTGGTGGTGGCATAGCATTGTAAATAGAGCAGTCATCACCACCTCATCCTCCTCTTCCGTAGGAGCAACCTCTGGTGCAATCACAGAAGGGGCTAGGAGAGCATCAACATCAGCATGGAGACTAGCAACCTCCGTCTGGAAAGTGGTGGTATCAATAGCAAGGGAAGGCCTCTCTAACACGTGCAACTCAAATGCATCCAGACGCTTATGAATGGCCTGAATCTTCCTATCCATCATCTGCTCCATCCTAGCCTCTGACTCCTCAATAGAACGCTGCATCCATGGCCGCTGCAGCAAGGTAGCCATCTAGGTCTCCAACTTCTGTACTCGGGCCAGAGGAACGACAGTGGACCCTGAAGAAGGGGTGGCTCGGGATGAGCTCGGGGCCTGGCTAGTGGCAGTAGAAGGGGGAGCCTGTGCATCTGTGGTGGTGGGGGGTATGGTGGTCTCAGAAACCTATATATGCTCCACCTTATCAGCATGATCAACACTTAAGGGAGGAACGACAACTTGTGGCTCCCTCCGTGGTGCAGCAAGGTTGGCATCACATCGAATGAGGCCGATGTCCTCCGTCTTAGTGGCCTCTATCAATGTATCACAGTGCCATATTGGCACAGTAGATTCTCTCCACAACCGAAAGATCAAGCATGGGAAGGGAATGGTCGTCGTCCTCCGGAAGGCCCTCTCATGTATCTCAGTAAGAATAATGTGGGTGAAATCAACCTCCAATCCCGTTAGTAGTGCAGATAGCATCACAACACGATCCCATGTGACAACATTGTCCACCTGTGTAGGGGACAGTCTGCTCCGGATTATGGACCACCAAAATTTGGCCCCTAAAGTTAGGGTTGCCTTTCTGATAGGCAACTGCATGTTTTGTACCAATTCAGAGTGCTCACCCTGCTCCGCTATATGTCCGGCCATCTATCGGAGTGAGGACTCTCTGCTCGGGGTCTTTTAAAGTTTTGCCTTGTATGACCTCCATCCTATAGTCATACTCCGCCGTGTTGATAGGAAGAGTATGTGAAGGAAAGTAAATAAAATGACGGATGGTGGTCTCAGAAATGTCGACTGGGAGGCCCTGAACCATGGTAGTCAATAGAGGTGGCTGAGACAATGCCTTGGCTCGTTGTGGCAAAGCATTAGTAACCATGGCCGTATAGGAGGCGTAAAACTCCCGTACCATCTCCTCACTGTATCTCCCAAGATTCTCAGCCATCCACTCACACCGATATTGCTGGAAGAGTGAATGAATGGTGGGTAAGGTGTCGAGGCTCCCTTTCAAGACTCGGCGCTCCTCTGTAATCGGACGGGTTACCCTCCGGTGATCATTTAGTGCCTTCCCATCGTCATATATCTGGTATTGGCCTAGGATACACCACCTGTTCGGCTCTGTAGCACTGGGAACCGGCTCAACTCTGGGAGGGTCCTGGGCATCCCCCGTGCCATCTGCATTGGAAAAAAAAGCAGGACTGTCGTTATAACTAGAGCCGAACTGCGACTCTCCTGAATGTGTGACCCTTCCTAAGACTGGGGGCAGTGACATCGACCTTGTCACTCGTAGAAATAACTTGTCGGGACTGCCTCCTAGTGGTCGGGGGTGCAGTAGGGGAGCCTCGGGTAGTGCCCGGGATGTACTCTGTATCGCTATCCTCATCTAGCAGACGTCGTGAAGGGGTGATGGACTTGGACTTGCCCTTTTTGGCGTACACCGGTGCTTGTTTAGGAGCCATGGTACCTGTGGAAGACTAGTTAGTACCAAAACAAGTCAGTAAGACTCATGGAATAATTTTAGAACAAGATTAGGACCCCGAAGAAAATTAATAAAAATGTCAGACAGTAGCTACACTTGTGACCAACGGTGGGTACCTACAGTCCGTTGATGGAACGACGGCCCGTGGGTCCCCTTCGTATGTCAGAGTACCCATTTTTGGGTCTCTGATGGTGGAACCACGGATGTGCAGAATGTTCTGTCGATCAAACGACGGACCGTAGTCCATACCGTGGTTCTTGACTTAACCAAATTTTGTGTGCCACTGATCCACGGACCTCCACCTACGGTCCGTGGGTCGAAGTCGTTGATCAGTACCGTGCCAGGCATGTATTGCAACTTTTCTACAACAACCAATTTCATCAAATAATCAATCAATATAAGTCTAAACATGCATTTCAACATATTTTTCGATATTTCATCATCCTTAGGGTTTCGATTACACACAATTCCACTTTTCAACACACCGAAACAGCGAACCCTAAGTCAAAACCCCCAATTAGACCTATTGACCCTTTTAAGTTAATTAAAGTTAACTACACACTCACATACCGTCATTTCAAGGTTGTTTCTAAACTAAAAATCACATTTTTAACAAGTAATTCAACAACCCAAGGTCAAGTGCAACTTTGTGACTTTGTAATTTAAACAATGAACAAGGAATTCAAAGTTTATGGTAAAATCATTTACCTTACAAGCAATCAAAGTTGGTGAGTGTGTGAATCTAGTACGAGCTCCTTAGACCAATGCGAACACCAAACCCGGAAGTGTAGTCTTTAATGGAAATGGAGGAATTGAAGAGAAAAATGGAGGATATGAGATTTGGGAGTGATTAGAAATCGAAGGAGAGGAGATTATGCATGTAATGGGGAAGTTAGTGGGTGAAATTCGGTGAATAATCGGTTTGTAACGGTTGGGGGGGGAGAGGGAAGTGAAAAAATGATTTAAAATGAAAGGGTATATTTAAATAGGGGTCCGGGTCGGGTCGGCAGAAACCCTAACTTGGACCCACGAGACCCCGTCGACGGTCCGTGGGTCAACCTACTGTCTGTCGATCAGGTCTGTAGGTCACTCTAAGACTTAGAAAAAATTGAAAACTTACCTGGGATATACGGATGTCATCCACGGTCAGTGGATTGACCAACGGACCGTCGATGGGACCCGTAGACCGCAGCGAAGCTTCTTTTTTTTTGCATATTTTGCCTTTTTGTCCATGCACACGTAGCATCCATTAGGACTTTCTTTTTACCTTTTCTGGACACTTTTTAGATACGAACCCTATCTATATCTAGCAAAAACTAAATAGAAAAATAAACACCTATCTAAAGAGCTACAAAAGCAGAAAGAAAGAAGAAAACTCCTATGTCGAAAAGAAACTCCTATAGTTGGCTAGATTGTACATCTTGGGTTGCCTCCCAAGAAGCGTTTGATTTAACGTCGCGGTACAACGCATACACCTTGATTACTCAGACTTCATCAAGATAATAAGCATCTATAACTTCTTGCTCACTCTCAAATTTCCCCAAGTAGAGTTTTATCCTCTGTCTGTTCACCTTGAACCTCGTCCCTTCCTTGTTCTCGAGATCAACCGCTCCATGTTGACATACTTGAGTTACTCTGAATGGCCCGGTCCACTTATACTTGAGCTTGCCAGGAAACGAGCGCAACCTTGAAGTAAATAAGAGCACCAAATCACCAACAATGAATTTACGTTTTTCGATCTTCTTATCATGGTGCTTCTTCATCTTCTCCTTGTACAAGGCTGACCTCCCATATTCTTTTAGGCGAAACTCATCAAGCTCATTCATGACTTCCATATCATCACTGTCACAATTCATTGTTACCGCTGCTAGTGCATCAACACCTAACCTTTCCTCAATAGGCACTTTAGAATATTTCTCCACAATATGATTCACCACCGATACTGACTTAAGATCACTTTCTTGCTTCATAGACCTACAGATGTTAAAAGTGACCTCCTCATTATTCAGTCGGAACTTCATCTGCCCTCTCTCCATGTCGACTAAGGCTCACCCAGTAGCAAGGAATGGTCTCCCTAAGCTGATGGAAAGCTCAAAATCAACCTCACAATCGAGTATCACAAAGTCTGCTGGAAAGATTAGCGATCCCACTTTCACAAGGACATCTTCGAGCACTCCAATGGGCCTTTTCACAGTTCTGTCGGCCATAAGTAAACGCATAGCAGTCGGTTTCGGAGCTCCTAAACCTAACTTCTTATAAATAGACAATGGCATCAAATTAACGCTGGCCCCCACGTCACACAAACCTTTCGCAAAGTGTGACTTCCCAATGTTACAAGGAATAGTGAAAGCTCACGGATCCTCTTTCTTTTGCACAAGTGACCTAGTGGCAATAGCACTATAATGTTTCAGTCTCACTTCATTCTAAAAACTAACAGCCCTCTTTTTGGTCACCAAAGCTTCTATTAACGGGATATTTATAGACAGTTGCTTTAGCATAGCTATGAACCTGCGGTATTTTCCCTCTTCAGTCTTTTTCACCAGTCTCTGTGGGAATGGAGGGGGAGGTCTAGGCATGGGAACAACCTTTTGGGTCACCTCAACTTCCTTTTCAGTATCATCTTTTGGGACTTTAGTAACCCCAATCTCATCTGCATCCTTTCTATCACTTTTTCAACCTCACACGACATGGGGGGGGGGTCAATGGTTTGCTTTCCTCCACGAGTAGTGACAGCCATACAATGCGTATAATTTTTTGGATTATAGATGGTACTTCTAGGGAGTGTGCCAGGTTGGCGTTGATTCACAGTAGCGGACAACTCACTAAACTGCTATTTAAGTTGCTTGATTGAGACTGCATGGGCATCAACTTTTTGACCAATTCCAGACTAGTCATTTCGCATCTCTTTCAAATTCTCATCAGTTACATCAAACCTCTTCATCATCTTTTGCATAATATCCTCAATGTGTGACATACTATTACCACCCTCTCTATTACCAGGAGGAACATAGGGCCCAACCTTATCATTTCTGTTGTCATAATTGTTCCGGTTGTAATTTTTGTCATGATTGTAGTTCCCATCCCGGACATAGTTACCCACACGATTGTAGTTACCCTCACGATTCTAGTTTCCGTAGTTCCGACCTTGGTTTCCTTGACCTTGGCGCAAATTATCCGTGTTGGAACCTTGGGCGTTGGTTCAAAACCCCCCGTCTGATCATTCACCAAATTCGCATCCTCCTCATAGTAACACTCTTCAACTGGCGGTGGTGGAGATCTAGTCAGATAATTCACAACATTCACTTTTTTCGTACTACCACTCACATGTTTTAGTACCAAACCCAATTTTGTTCTCATCTGAGCCATCTCTTCCCGAATGTCATCATTAGCTTGGTTGGGCACAATTTTGACAGCGAACGTGCTCCTCCCAATATTTTTTTTTCTAGTGCTCCAGGCTTTGTTGTTTTGGGAAATCATCTCAAGCTTTTCGGTGATCTCCTCAAAAGTGAATTCACAATATGATCCTCCAGCAATTGTATCTTACACAACTCTTCCATTGTCATCCTGTCCTCTATAGAAATACTTCTTCAAAGACTCATCATCTATGCGGTGATTCAGAACACTTCTAATGAACCTAGTGAACATATCCCAAGAACTACTTATCGACTCTCCTGGTAATGCCGCGAAGTTGTTCAGTTTATCTTTATGATTTAACTTCTTAGACACATGAAAGTATCTTGCTGTGAACATCTTGTGCATTTGGTCCCATATTTTCAAATTATGAATCATATGATGTGGGCTTTTGATCTTCAAGGAAGAGTTTTATGAAATTAGGCATGTATTGCAAGGTTTACATGTATTTATTATAAAATCCATATCTAACCTATATTTTCTAAGAGTTTATGATTGAAAGTGGGTTTTGACCTCAATAGGTAAATTATGGATTTATGCATTCTCTTATGAAATCTATGCAAATATTTTAATGGTTCTTCGAGAGTAAAGTACCAATGATGAGGTTGTGTTGTGAAAGGATATTCTCACTAAAACACATACTAGCTTGATGTGAAAGGTTTTCTCACATAGAAAGGATTCTTAGGTTGAAAGACTTTCTCACCTAATTGAATCAAATACAAGGATCTATCTTAATAAAACTAGCTTGAATTGGTTAAGGGCACCTTTTCATGAGTAATGAAGTCAAGTATGAAATGACTATTCTGTGGGAATTTATGCTTAGCACCGACTGTATATTGATAGTGAGATGGAAGCTCCCCTATAGCAGAGGCCAGGTTTCCCAAGCAATCTCATGAGATGAAAGCTCTCCCGTAGAAGAGGTCTACTAGTAATCTCCTTATCCCATAACTATGTGCCCCCGTAGGTTGATTAGCTAATTGATCCACTAGCTAGAACTTCAAGGTTCTACCTTCAACAAGTACGACACCCATTTTCGGTGTGGGGTAGACACCGGATTCCATGTTATAGCTCACATGGTCTCAATGTCGGTTAAGGCTAATTCCCCACAAGTAAGAATGAACTAAGGTTAGTTCCATAAGTATCATATATGATTTCAAAGGTTTTAAAGATAAAGTTAGCATGCATTGATCATGATTTATGACTTATGTTTTATAACTCTTTCATATCATGTTTTAGCTTTGTCAATTGCATGTCATGAAATGAAATGTCCCTTTTTAGCATGATTTAAATATTTTATGCATGGCTATCATACTTGGTATATTGTTTTGTACTAACGCACACTCTTGCCTACATTTTCCCCAAATGTAGGGTCTGATATTCAGGGTGCTTAGTTGGTGATTTGATTGATTCTCAAGCTTTGGTGAGTCCTCATGCTTCGAGGACGGACTCTTATTGTTTAGTTTCCTTTATGTATTTCTCTTTTGGACATGATGTATGGGATAGGCCCAATTTCATTCTATTGTATTAGATGGCTATGATGAGACAAGAATTTAGACTTCCACTTTTCATTTTATAAAATGTTTTGGACTTGAACTATCGTTTTACTCTTATTGTTCTATTTCTTATGTTATGAGGACTAAGTGGCTTGTATGGAGTCCTTCGAGGTTCCATACGCCATGTTACATCTAGAGGTACCCCTGGGTCGTGACAAACTTGGTAATCAGAGCACATGGTTTAGAATGGTCCTAGGATGTCTCATAAGCCACGTCTAGTAGATTTTTGTTCACGAGTGTGAAGCGCACCACATTTATGAATGAGAGGCTACAAGATGATTAGGAAAGTCCACTTATTTCATTACTCTTAAGTCGTGCGATAGAGTTTAACTCTATAAAGTCTCTCTCCTAATCCTTATCCTATGTTCTTCAGGATATGGCTACCCGAAGAGCTTATTCTAGAAGAAATGTGAGGGATAATCCAGAACAAGAAGCTCCTCAAGTTCCGGTCGATCCTTTGGCCGAGCATGTGTCTAATGCGGAGTTTAGGGATGCTTTTCAAGTGTTGGCTCAAGTGGTTACGGCCCAAGCCAATAGAGAGGTTGTGGTTCCCGCAAGCTCAAATGTGAATTCGACGGCTTCAAGAGTGAGGGATTTCATAAGGATGAATCCTCCGAAATTTCATGGTTCCAAAGTTGAGGAAGGTCCTCAAGAGTTTATCGATGAGGTCTATCAGGTTTTTATGATCATGGGAGTTATGCCAGTAGAAAAGGCAGAGTTGGCCGCTTATCAATTGAAAGGTATGGCTCAAGTGTGGTATAACCAATGGAAAGAAAGGAGATCAGAAGATGCGGGTCCTCTTGATTGGGAGAAGTTTAAGGCCGCGTTTCTTGATAGGTTCTTTCCCCTTGAGATGAGGGAAGCTAAGGTGCTAGATTTCATTAACCTTCGACAAGAGAGTATGAGTGTAAGGGAATATGCTTTAAGGTTCACTCAATTGTCCAAATATGTTCCAACAATGGTTGCGGATTCAAGAGATAAGATGAATAAGTTTGTGTTGGGTGTGTCTGAAATGGTGGTTAAAGAGTGCCAAACCAGAATGCTCATTCATGATACGGACATCTCTCGTCTCATGGTGCATGCAGAACAAATTGAGGAGGAGAAGCTCAAGTAAAAGTCTATAGAGTTAAAAAGGGCTAAGACCGGTGATGGTAATTTCTCCAATGTAGGGTCCGATGGACAAGGTCGTCCAAGATTCCGACAAAGGTTTTCCGGTCAAGGTTCCTCCAATTATCCTCCAAATTTCAACCATGATAGGGTATCTAACCCTAAACCTCAAGGAGGTAATAGTAGTGGATCTTCATTACCTAGGTCTAATTGCACTAAGTATGGAAGGAAGCATGATGGTAGGTGTCTAGCCGGCACGGATGGTTGTTATGGATGTGGTAAAAGTGGTAACAAAATGAGGGATTGCCCAATGCTTACGGCTAAAGGAAGAGAGGGCAAGCAAGCTACTTCTAGTGGTTCGGGTTCCAATGCTCCTAAGCAAAACCACTTTTATGCTCTTCAGACTAGAGGTGAACAAGAGAGTTCCCCGGATGTGGTTACCGGTATGTTGAAAGTTTTCCAACTTGATGTCTATGCTTTACTAGATGCCAGTGCTACCTTGTCTCTTGTGACGTCATATGTGGCTTTGAGGTTTGATGTTCTTCCGGATGTGTTGTTAGAACCTTTTTCTATCTCTACTCCTGTTGGTGATTTTGTGGTGGCTAAGAGGGTCTATAGAAGGTGTCCTGTTTCCTTGTCCCATAGAGTTACTATTGTTGACTTGGTAGAGCTTGATATGTTAAATTTTGATGTTATCTTGGGTATACATTGTTTGCACTCTTGTTATGCTTCTATTGATTGTAGAACTCGTGTAGTCAAGTTGTAGTTCCCGAATGAGCCTATCCTAGAGTGGAAGGGGGGAAATTCAATGCCTAAGGGTCAGTTTGTCTCTTATCTTAAAGCCAGAAAGATGATTTCTAAGGGTTGCTTTTATCATCTAGTTAGGGTGAGGGATGTAGATTCTGAAACCCCTTCTCTTGAGTCAGTCCCCGTTGTGAATGAGTTTCCAGAAGTGTTTCCTAATGATCTACCCGGTATTCCTCCCGAGTGGGGAATAGACTTTGGTATCAACCTTATCCCAGATACGCAACCTATCTCTATTCCTCCTTATCGTATGGCTCCGGTAGAACTTAAGGAGTTGAAAGAACAGTTGAAGGATTTGTTGGATAAGGGCTTCATCCGACCGAGTATCTCTCCATAGGTGCTCCAGTTTTGTTTGTTAGAAAGAAATATGGGTCTCTTCGTATGTGTATTGATTATCGTCAGTTGAACAAGGTGACCATTAAGAACAAGTATCCTCTCCCAAGGATAGATTATTTATTTGACCAACTTCAAGGGGCCAGTTATTTCTCTAAGATGGGTTATCAATTGAGGGTGAAAGATAATGACATTCCAAAGATGAGTTTTTGAACTCGATATGGTCATTATGAGTTTCTAGTAATTTCGTTTGGGTTGACTAACACTCCGGCGGCGTTTATGGACTTGATGAATAGATTGTTTAGACAATATCTTGACACGTTTGTGATTGTGTTTATCGATGATAATTTGATCTATTCAAGAAGTGAGAATGAGCATATTGATCATTTGAGGATCGTATTACAAATCCTTAAGGACCAAAAACTTTTTGCAAAGTTTAGCAAATGTGAATTTTGGTTAAGCTCCGTAGCTTTCCTTGGTCATATTGTCTCAAGCAAGGGTATTGAGGTAGATCCTAAGAAGACAGATGCGGTCAAGAGTTGGCCTAGACCTCTAACTCCTACGGATATTAGAAGTTTCTTGGGTTTGGTCGGTTAATATAGAAAATTTGTTGAGGGATTTTCTAGAATTGCCTCTCCTTTGACAGATTTGACTCAAAAGAAGGCTAAGTTCATATGGTCTGAAGCATGTGAGAAAATTTTCAAGAGTTGAAGGATAGACTTACTTCCGCTCCGGTGTTGACCTTACCGGAAGGAACAAATGGTTTTGTGGTTTATTGTGATGCCTCGAGAATTGGGCTAGGGTTTGTGCTTATGCAAAATGGTAAAGTTATTGTCTATGCCTCAAGGCAACTTAATTTCCATGAGAAAAATTATCCTACTCACGACCTTGAGTTAGCGGCGGTCATTTTTGCCTTAAAGATTTGGAGACACTATTTGTATGGAGTTCATGTTGATGTGTTTACCGATCACAAGAGTTTGCAATATGTGTTTAATCAAAAAGATTTGAATCTTCGCCAAAGAAGGTGGCTTGAGTTATTGAAAGATTATGACATGAGTGTTCTTTATCACCCTGATAAAGCTAATGTGGTAGCGGATGCTCTTAGTGGGTTATCTATTGGTAGTGTTGCTCATATTGAAGAAAAAAAGAAAGAGTTGGTTCGAGATGTGCATAGATTGGATCAGTTAGGTGTTCAACTAGTGGACTCCACCAAAGGTGGTGTTATGGTTCGCAATGGTTCCAAATCGTCTTTTGTGGCGGATGTGAAAGCCAAGAAAAGTCTTGATCAAATTTTGGTAGAGTTGAAAGAGTCGGTGCTTAAGAAATCCGTTGAGGCTTTCTCCCAAGGGGGAGATGGTGTGCTTAGATACCAAGGTCGTTTGTGTGTTCCAAATGTTGATGACTTGAGGGAACATATTTTGACATAAGCCCATAGTTTGTGGTATTCCATTCACCCGGAAGCCACCAAGATGTACCGTGATTTATGGGAGGTCTATTAGTTGAATGGGATGAAGAAGGATATTGCGGGATTCTTTGCCAAGTTTCCAAATTGCCAACAAGTAAAGATTGAGCATCAGAAACCGAGAGGTTTTTCCCAAGATATTAGCATTCCTACTTGAAAGTGAGAAGACTTGAATATGGACTTTATTGTTTGTTTGCCTCGCACCCGGCGACAACATGACTCTATTTGGGTGATAGTAGATCGGATAACAAAATCGGCTCATTTCCTTCCCGACAGGGTTTCTTATTCGGCGGAGGACTATGCCAAGATGTACTTTAGAGAAATGGTAAGGTTGCATGGAGTGCCTTTGTCCATTATTTCCGATCGTGGTACCTAATTCACTTCTCAATTTTGGAAGTCATTCCCAAAGGGTCTTGGTACTCATGTTAAGCTTAGCACGACCTTTCATCCCCAAACCGATGGGCAAGCGGAGCTTACTATCCAAACATTGGTATATATGTTAAGGGCCTGTGTGATTTATTTTAAGGGTAATTGGGATGACCATTTGCCATTGATAGAATTTGCCTATAATAATAGCTATCACTCAAGTATTGATATGGCTCCATTTTAGGCCTTGTATGGTAGGAGCTGTAGATCTCCCATAGGTTGGTTCGAGGTGGGTGAAGTTTCCCTAATAGGTCCAGAATTGGTACATGAGGCCATTGAGAAAGTTCGACTCATTAGAGAGAGGTTGAAGACGGCCCAAAGTCGGCAAAAGTCTTATGCCGATATGAGAAAAAGGGATCTAGAGTTTGATGGTAACGATTGGGTTTACTTGAAAATCTCGCCCATGAAGGGTGTGATTAGGTTAGGAAAGAAGGGGAAGCTTAGTCCCCGGTATGTAGGCCCATATCAAACTTTGAGACATGTGGGCAAGGTTGCTTATGAGTTAGATTTGCCAAATGAGTTGGCAACAGTGCATCTCGTTTTCCATGTCTTTATGCTTAAGAAGTGTGTTGGATATCCGACATCCATAATTTCCCTAGAAGGGTTGGGAGTTGATGAGAGTTTTTCTTATGAGGAAGTTCCGGTTGAGATTCTAGATCGGCAAGTCCAGAAATTGAGAAACAAAGAAATAACGTCTATGAAAGTATTATGGAGGAATCAGTTGGTTGAGGGTGCTACTAGGGAGGCCGAGGCCGATATGATGTCCCGATATCCTCATATTTTTCCTTCTAATCCTATTCTAGCTTGAGGTAATGAGTTTCTGTAACACCCCGTATCCTAGACAGACCAGATTGCAGATTTGAGAAGCTACAGGTGCCACCTATGGGCACCACCTACGGACCGTAGGGTGACCCACGGTCCGTCCTGGTGGTCTGTGGTTCACCACCTAGAGCCCCTCCCAAGAAAGCCCAGAAAATTATTCTAAGTCCAGAACTACGCCAGGACCTACGGACCGTAGGTCAGACCACGATCCATGGTCCAGGGCCGTAGGTCGGACCCTGATTTCTATCCGAGAACTCCAGAAAATTCAGCCAAGGCATGACCCACAGCCAGGACCTACAGACCGTAGGTCAGACCACAGTCCGTGGTCTAGGTCCGTGGATCGTGGCCTTCAAGTCCAGCCCCATACGCCAGTCGACGGATGACCAGCACGGACCGTCGGTCCAGCCACGGTCCATCGGTCTGGTCCATCGGTTGTTCCGACAGCAGTTAAGTCAGGGGTCTTTTGGTCTTTTCCTTATGCGTTGGACCCCTAAACTACGTCGTTTAACCCCTAAACTACGTAGTTTTTGTCAGTTTAAGCCTAGTAACTTAATTAGAACTTAACCTAGTCAATTTATTCTCCAAAATTTAGCAAACTCGGAGCAAAAGAGGAGAAAGAGTCGACCAGCCCTAGTCCAAGAATGCAGCAACGTTTCTTCAGTTCCAGCCCCAAAATCGAAAGATTTCTCCGTGGAATTCATCACCAGGTATGTGGGATTTCACTAGTGGGTTCCTTTCGCCCATTAGGTCCCTAGAATTCAGTTAGATTCTTGATTCCTTTGATATTATCTAGACCTAGGGTTTCTTGAATGTTAGAAATTGTTGGGTTTTTGCTGTTAGAATGATCCAAATCAGATTATTAGGTTGTTGCTCAGTTTCTTGCATGAAATTAAGAACCCTAGCTATGTAGTTCCTTTAGTTCATGTATCACACATGCTAGGCCAGCTATTTCAGTTATATACATGCTTCAGTTTACGAATGTTATATTATCAGATATAATTGTTGCATTCTTAGAGTTTGCATGTCAGAATATCGAGCTATCCATGTTTTACAGAATTCAGTCATAATGTGTTACATACATATTCAGTTGGGAGTAGACTAAACACCGAGTTGGACTAGGGTTAAACGTACCCGTATAGTCCTAAAACTACGTGCCTCTGTAGGTTGTAAGTTCCCTCTGTGGGCATCATTTTAGTGATCACGCCAGTCATGCCTTTATACCTTTGGCAGGGTATATTGGGTCCTCTCGATGGGGCGTATACATCGGACTCCACATTTAGCTCATGTGGTTTTATGTCGGTTATTATTAGCTCCCATAGTACAGTCAGATTCTAGTGCATTGACCAGGTTATCAGTTACAATTCAGTATTCAGACTCAGCATATCATGTACTTGGTCATTGCATTCTATTAGCTCAGTATTCAGTATATCTCAATATTTATATTTAGTTCAGATTATATCATTGCTCTTATTTCTTTGTTCAGTTATGATTATTGTTCAGCTTTACTCTATCCTGCATGCTCAGTACCTTTCAAGTACTGACGCATACTCTGTGCTACATCTTCTCGTGATGTAGGTCCAGGTTCTCAACTTCCAGATCCTGCATAGATCGGTTCCTGATCTTCAGCTCAACAGTATTAGTTGTGAGTCCTCATTCTTCGAGGGCGACAGACATTGGTTCCTTTGTTTTAAGTCTTATTTTCAGTTTTTTCTAGATTTAGCTAGGGCATGTCGCAGCATTTCTAGTCAGTTAGAGGCTTTATTTCAAACATAGTAAGAATCAGCTTTAGTATTTCAGTTTGACTTTTCAGTTGTTGTCAAACTCTCCACTTTTATATATTCAGATGTAGTATGGGTATTCCCCATCATTTCAGATTTATCTTATGATTAGCTTATGCACAGTGTTAGTGATTCAGTTATCTTTTAGTATGCTTATGTTATGCCAGCAGGGTTAGGTTGGGGTCACTCGTGATCCTAGGTCCCGTGTCTGCATCTTGGGGTTAGCTTCGGGGCGTGACAAACTTGGTATCAGAGAATTAGGTTTAAGTGTCCTAGGATATCTGAAAAGCCGTACTAAGTAGAGTCCTTTTCATGGGTGTGAAGTGCACCACATCTAATGAGGGGGAAGCTACGAAGTATTTTAAGAAAGCCTCACTTTCTTGATATTCTTATCGTGCGTTGGTATGATCTCTCTCTAACTCATTGTTATGCGTTTTAGATCATGCCTCCTCATAGAGCTAACACAAGGAATGCTAACGCAACTCCTCCAGTCCCAGATCTGGAAGTTTCGAATGCAAAGTTTTGGAACGCTATCCAACTTTTAGCTCAGAGTGTGACTAACCAGAACAACCAGCAGGTTCTAGCTCCTGCAAATGCTAATGTTGGGTCAGCTGCAGCTAGAGTTCATGATTTTATTAAGATGAATCCGCTTGAGTACTTAGGATCAAAGATTGGTGAGGATCCCCAAAACTGCAAAGATGAGGTCAAGAAGATCTTTGGAGTGATGCGAGTGACAGGTAATGATAGGATAGAGTTGGCATCCTATCAGCTTAAGGATGTAGCTCATATCTGGTATACTCAATGGAAAGAGAACAGGGGTACAGATGCATCTCCTATCACTTGGGAATGCTTTAGTGAGACTTTTCTAGACAGGTTCTTCCCAAGAGTGTTGAGGGAGGCAAGAGCTCAGGAGTTCATGAATTTGAGACAAGGTAACATGACTGTCCAAGAGTATGGACTCAAGTTCACCCAACTCTCCAGGTATGCTCCTCACATGGTTGCCGATTCCAGGACTCAAATGAACAAGTTTTTGTATGGAGTGTCAGACTTAGTGAAAACATAGTGCAGAAATGCTATGTTGCTGGAAAATATGAACATCTCTAGGCTTATGACTCATGCTCAGCAGGTTGAGGGACATAAACTTAAGGAAATAGCTAAGGACAGCAAGAAAGCTAGAACAGGTAACTATGAGTACTCTCAAATGAAATCGGGTGGTGGAAATTGCTCTCAGTTTCAGCAGAAATCTTCAGCTCTGGCACCTTCATCTGCTAGTGTTCCATCCTCTAGGTTCCGACAGGATCATAAAGGTAGGGCATCAGGCTCTAAGTCTCAAGGGAGTGTTTCAGGTACTAGAACCTACCCAACTTGTCCTAAGTGTGGTAAGAACCATCCGGGCGAGTGTTTTGCAGGCAAGGAAGGATGCTTTGGATATGGTCTGTCTGGTCACAGGTTGAGAGATTGTCCTTCTTCTAAGAAGGGTCAAGGAGGTAATAATGGTAGAGCTCAGTCCACAACTTCAGCAGCACCAGCAGGTCATCCGACTCAATAGGGTAACTCATCTGGTACAGGTGGCGGTCAGCGCCAAAACAGGTTGTATGCTTTTCAGGCTCGCCAGGATCAGGAAGATTCTCCTGATGTGGTCGCTGGTACGTTACGAGTTTTTAACTTAGATGTTTATTCTTTGTTAGATCCAGGGGCTAGTCTTTCCTTTGTAACTCCTTATATATCAGTCAAATTCGATGTTAGTCCAGAAACTCTCTCAGAACCCTACTCAGTGTCTACTCCAGTTGGTGACCCAGTTATAGCTAGACGGGTATACAGAAATTGCCCTATCACAGTCTCTCAGAAAGTCACTTCAGCAGACCTTGTAGAGTTAGAAATGGTAGACTTTGATATCATTCTAGGCATGGATTGGTTACATTCATGTTATGCCTCAGTCGATTGTAGAACTAGGATTGTTCGTTCTCAGTTTCAAGACGAACCAATCTTAGAATGGAAGGGTAGTAGCTTAGCGCCTATTGGTCGATTCATTTCTTACCTTAAGGCCAGAAAGATGATCTCTAAGGGTTATCTCTATCATCTAGTTCAGGTTAAGGATTCAAGCATCGAAACCCCAACTCTTGAGTCAGTTCCAGTAGTTAATGAGTTCCCAGAAGTGTTTCCAGAAGATCTTCCTGGAGTTCCTCGCGAAAGGGAAATCGACTTCGGAATTGATCTCCTTCCAGATACCCTACCTATTTCTATTCCTCCTTACAGAATGGCTCCAGCTGAGCTTAAGGAATTGAAAGAGCAGTTGATATACCTTGTAGATAAGGGCTTCATCAGACCTAGTATTTCGCCATGGGGTGCCCCAGTGTTGTTTGTGAAAAAGAAAGATGGTTCTCTCAGGATCTGCATTAACTATCGGCAGTTAAACAAAGTCACAATCAAGAATAAGTATCCCATCCCCAGGATTGATGACTTGTTTGACCAACTTTAGGGTGCTAGTCATTTTTCAAAGATAGACCTTAGATTCGGTTATCATCAGCTCAGAGTCAGAGATAGTGACATTTTGAAAATAGCCTTCAGAACTCGGTATGGTCATTATGAATTTGTATTTATGTAATTTGGACTAACCAATGCTCCTGCAGCTTTCATGGATTTGATGAACAGAGTGTTCAAGCAGTATTTGGACTTGTTGGTTATTGTCTCTATTGATGATATCCTCATTTACTCTAGGAATGAGGAAGAACATGCGACTCATTTGAGAGTTGTTCTGCAAACACTCAAAGATCGCCAGTTGTTTGCTAAGTTTAGCAAATGTGAGTTTTGGTTACAATCAGTTGCTTTCCTCGGGCATATAGTATCTAGCGAAGGAATCCGAGTGGATTCTCAGAAAATTGAAGCGGTGAAATAATGGCCCAGACCTACCTCTCCTACAGATATCAGAAGTTTCTTGGGTCTAGCAGGTTATTACAGAAGGTTAATGGAAGGATTTTCATCCATTGACTAAGTTGACTCAGAAAAAGGTGAAGTTTAAGTAGTCAGATGATTGTGAGAAATGTGGCGTGTTTCATACTTATGAACAAGACTCTACTAGACGTGGCTTATGAGACATCCTAGAACCATTCTAAACCTTGTGCTATGATTACCAAGTTTGTCACGACTCAAGGGTACCCCCTAGATGTAACATGGCGTATAGAACCCCGAAGGACTCCATACAAGCCACGTAGCTCTCATAACATAAGAAATATAACAATAAGAGTAAAATAATAGTCCAAGTCTAAATCATTTTATATAACAAAAAGTGGAAGTCTAAACTCATGTCTCATCATAGCCATCTAATACAATCGAATGAAATTGGGCCTAGCCCATACATCATGTTCAAAACGAAATACAAGAAAGAAACTAAGAAAATAAAACTCCATCCTCGAACCATGAGGACTCACCAAAGCTCGAGAATATCTCAAGTCAACCTCTAGCCACAAAAACCTGCAACCTGACTGTCGGACCCTACATTTGGAAAAAATGTAGGCAAGAGTATGCGTTAGTACAAAACAATGTATCAAGTATGATAGCCATGCATAAAACATTTAAAACATGCTAAAACAGACATTTCATTTCATAATATTCAATTGACCAAGCTAAACATGATATAAAAGCTTTATAAAACATAAGTCATAAAATCATGGTCAATGCAAGCTAACTTCATCTTTAGGAACCTTTGAACACATGTGAGATACTTCTTGATGTAACCTTAGTTCATTATTACTTGTGGGGAATTAGCCTTAACCGACATGAGACCATGTGAGCTATAACATGATCACCCAGTGTCTCCCACATCGAAAAGGGTTGTTCTACTTGCCTAAGGTAGAACCATGAACATCTAGCTTAAGTGGATCCACTAGCTAATCAACCTATGGGGGCACATAGTTTATGGGATAAGGAGATTGCTACTAGAAACCCGGCCTCTACTACGGGGGAGCTTCCATCTCATGAGATTACTTTGGAAACCCAGCTTCTACTACAGGAGATCTCCCATCTCACTATCAATATCCACTCGGTGCTAATCATAAATTGACATGGAATAGTCATTTCTTACTTGACTTCATTACTCATTAAAATGTGTCCTTGGACAACCAATCCAAGCTAGTTCATAAGAATAGCTCTTACTCTTGAATCATTTAGGTGAGAAAGCCTTTCAACCTAAGAATCCTTTTCTATGTGAGAAAATCTTTCACATAATGCTAGTTATGTGTTTATGAGAATGTCCTTTCAATAACACAACAATAACAACATCATTGGGCCCTCGGCCGGCAAGGCCCCTGTCAACAGATATATAAAAGAAACAACTACTCTCAAGAGTTCATATAAAGAAATAGGCAACTAGCACAGAAGTCTTGATTGGGTCGTCGAGGCCACCATGATCTCTATACAAAAACTAAAAGCAGGTATATATCAAGACAATACATCAAACATCTAACAAGCTTCAGCAAACTAACAAACTAGGCCAGCATGGCCATAACGTAGCTATACAACCCACACACTAGTCTGCAAGCCTCTAAGAGTGGTAAAGATTGGCAAACAGGGCCCCAGCCTACCCATAAAGATATATACAACAAAATCTAACAAACCTCCCAACTCTGGCAGCTCCGGAGGAAAGGGGCTAGCCAACCAGATAGAAGTCAATCTTGCTGCTGAGGAGGTCTACTGGGTCTTCTGTCGGGACACGCATGTATGAATGCAGTGCCCCCAGGTAATGGGGCGTCAGTACGAAATAATGTACAGAGTATGAAAGGCTATAGACTAAATGAGAAAGTATCATAATATACCAAAAGGAAATCAAAATTTAGATAAGCATGCTAACCCACTACTGAATCTAAAAATACAAACAAATGATCAAACAACAACCTAACCAAGCCCCCATAAGCTTGGCAGGTACAAACAACACACCACCTACCTAGGGCCCCATAAGCCCAGAAAGTGCCAAATCAACCTACATACCCCTATCGGTAGCCCCTTCTCTTTGTAAGAAGTCACATAGCCCTTTTTGGCAACGACATAGCCCCGTAGGCAGCGCATAGCCCTCTTAGGCAACATCATAGCTCTGTGGGGTGCACATAGCCCTCTTTTGCATCAACATAGCCTTGTAGGCAACACATAGCCCTCTTTGGCGTCAAAGTAGCCCCGTAGGCAACACATAACACTCTTTGGAATCAATATAGCCCCGTGGGCAACACATAGCCCTCTTAGGCAGTAACATAGTCCTCTTAGACAACATCATATCCCTCTTCGGCAACAACATGGCCATGTAGGCAGCACATAGCCTTATTAGGCGTCAATATAGCCCTATAGGCGGACCATAGCCCTTTTAGACATAGATCACATTTCTGCAGCTAACCACAATAGCCCCAAGGGAAACAATAACAATCGAATAGGCTAAAAGTGAGAAATTTAGCTATAAGAAACCTATACGAATAGCCTTTAAGTCGTTTCCAATGTAGGGACGCTACTAACTGAATAAGAATCCTGACAAGGGAGGATTATATCCACTCGAGCAGCCAACAATGAACAATAATGGCTACAAGTATAACAACGATAACAACCCAATTACATTGCTCCTAAGCTTTAAGGAAACATGTCGTAAGAAGGGAATAGCCTTAACATACCTTTTTCACTAAATTCACGTGACCTAACGACTTTTACTCACAGCCCCCCTCGCTACTACAACAAGGCAGGACCATAATCAACACACGAAAATAGAAGATACCATGATAATCCGATAAAAGATATGTATTTCCGTCGCAAATTGCTATTTGTGGCTTATCAAAACTAGAGTCGATGAAAGAAGGGTCTTACCTTGATCTTAAGTTCGTAATACACCTCAAAACATTAAAGTATGTCCAAACCATTGCTGTCCCAACACCAAAGTATGATATGCTACAAAATTGATAAAACAAATTATACCATGATGACGAGCTCAACGCGTAGAACTACTTTCGTCAAGGACTTAAGTCGAGAAAATATATAATTTGATTGATCCTAGAAGTAGGTTTACTAAGTTTTCTGGTTATTCACTGAAAAAAATGAAGAAAACTCGAAGAAGAAGATATATAAAGAGTTTCACCGACCTAGGGGACCTACCTCAGGTGCCTGCTTGCCCAGTCTCACAAAAACATGAATATCTCTCTATTCTGAAGTCATATGAACGAACGGTTTGATGCGTTGGAAACTAGACTCGTAAACCTTTGATTTTCTAAGTATTAGGCCCCATAACTCTTTATAGATTGGGATAAAACCTCCGAGACATTTGACCCAAATTTCAGAGAAATATTTAAAAAGGAACTTACGATAACTTTCGCCAACTTTTATTTTGCAACTTACCTAACTTAAAAACTTGAGATACAACCCTTGAACACTTAAAATATGACATACCACATCATTCTTAATTTATTACTCACCCTCTTTATTTTTCCACGAAGGTACAAGTTAAATTAGAGTTCTAAAAAGTCGGGGTGTTACAATTCTACCATTTGAAATAGAGGAATTTGGGAACTCCATGGATGAAAGGAATCCATGGATGAAAACTATCATACCTTGACTCCAAATGCTAGCCTTCAATGGAGGAATTGGAACCTTACCTTGAAAAGCCTAGGTGAATCCTTCTTCTTCTTCTTCAAGTTCTAGAGAGAGAATATTTGAAAGGAATTTGTTTTTTTTTCGTGAAATTGGAAGAATCAAGTAAATGGGGTGAATTTGGGGGTTAAAAAGGCTTATATAGGGGTTCTAAACGTAGACAAAACGGCATAGTGTTGAAACTAATTAAAAAGGAAAAGACCCAACTAACCCTGATATAATAACTGTCAGCTGCCACCGACGGACCGAGTCGACGGACCGTGGTCTGACCTAAGGTCCATCCTGGTGGACCGTGGATGGACTTCTGGGGCTTGATTTTTGGGCCTCAAACCACAGACCCTGACCACGAACCGTGGTCTGATCTACGGTCCATAGGTCGAGCCGTGGTTCTTGACCTCAATAACCTTGGCAGGGTGTCCAATCCACAGACCCACCTACGGTCCGTGGTTCAACCCACGGGCCATGGTTGGCCTCCGTGGCTGGCACCTACAACTTCCTAAAATCTGGTTTATTTTCCCTTTTTCGGATACGGGGTGTTACAATAATATTATTGGGATGATATTCCTTATAGAGAGGTATAAAACCCGAACCTTAGGATTTGGGTTAAGCTTGAATATAGTAAGAGCGTGCCATTAGACTCAAACCTTGGTAGGATGAGTCATGTACCCTTGTGGGTGCTATGAGTTGCAGCCCATTAGGTATGGTGATAAGGAAAGAAGAGCATAGTTGAGAAGTGTTGCTAAGATTAACAGCTGGAGGTCACATTACCTCATGCATCGTATTCCTATTCTTACTTCATGCTTAGACTTCCTTTTTTCAGATAAGGTAACTTCAGAGAGAGAGATTGACTATGCTCACAACAGCACCTTTCTTGTTTAGGTGCTATAGAAGGTCCCAACTCCTGGTATGAGTTAGTCCAACCTGTGTTAGTAAGAAAGTTCATGAGTTAGAGGAGATGGTAAGAGTAACCCCATTCCATACCCAGTCCAGCCATCATTTGAGGACGAATGATTCCTAGGGGAGATAATGTAACACCCCAGAAATTTTTTGAGCTAAAACTCGAATCATTCTTCGTTGTGAGTAAGATTTTACTGAGGAATCTAAATTTTCTTAAGTGTTAAGGTCATAAGATTTCGCACCTTGAGTTCCAAAAAGAACTAAAGAGAATTCATTCAAGTCATTCGTAAGTTCTTTCAAGTTTTAGGTAAACTTTAAACGACCATAACTTGTATCACAAAATGCGTTAGGAGACCCATAAGATATCAAATGAAATATCTCTGAGTCCTCTTTCCAACGCCACTGAGTTTGCTAAATTTCGAGTTCCGATGAGGGAGATATGCCCGTTTGAGTTCAGCCTGTCCAGATAAAGAAAGTTACCTGAATTAATGAGGAGTATTTTAGTCTTTTCCTTACCCCCACTTAGTCTAAACACGAATTACACCCAATTAAGGGTCTAAACTTATTAGAATCAGTTTCATTCATCCCCAAAGTGTGTTAGGGTTTTAGAGAGAAGATTCAAGAGGAGAAAAAGTTCAAGGTTTCAAGCGTTCATTCAAGAAATTCAAGATTTCGCTAAGAACCTAGTTCTTTGAGGTATGTAAGTTTCCATAGTGTTGGGTTTGTTCACCCACACGCCAATCATAAGTTTCTTTTACAAATTTCATCCATGAGATTGAGAATCTTATTGAGTTCGTTAGGTTTTGTGTTTCGTTCTTTGATTATGAAGTTCTTGTTGAGTTCTTGAGGTGAGAGTTGCAAATGAGTGTTGTTCTTGGAGGGTTTTTGTGTAGATGTTTTTGTAATTATATGGGGTTTAAGGATCCAAAAGAGTTTTGAAGAAAATCATTCGGTTCTAGATGAGTTAGGGCATGAGTTTGAACAGGAAAATTCATCGGTTTTCTGGGCAGAGGCTTAGGGCGCCGCGCCACTCAGTGCGCCCCAACTAGTGTTCTGTAGGTTAGGCTCTAGCGCCATGCGCCACTCAGTGCGCCAGGGTCGCCAGGTCCCCTACACTTCCGTCCTTCTTTCTGCGTGAGTCCCCTCGAATCATACCTATGTTTTCTACTTGATATTCACAATTAAAATCTTCATTAATCCTTGAGAGATCTTGCCTATCCAAGTTATAACTCTTGAATTCATAATTCAAATTCAAGATAGAATTACGAGTAAAGTTTGAGAAAGTCCCTTTGAGTCTTTTCGATGAGTCTTCTACAATTACTTATAAATTGTTTCAAGACTCGAGTAAGTGAGTATGAGAATGAGGAGAATGTATTCGTGATGTCTACATTATCATTAAGATCCTTGAGTCGAGTCGTTCATGCCCATAAATTCCTCATGAACTCCATAAATTTAGTATCTTTGAGAGGAGGAGTATCTTCGAGTTCTAAGTTCTTGAGTATTGAGTTCCTAACCCTTTTAAGATTATATTCCTAATTATGGGACTACTACACGTTACCCATGATGGTCCTTGAGTTGAGTTATTCATGCCCATAATTCTGCATGAACCCTATGAGTCGAGCAATCTTGAGATGAGTAGTATCAATGAGTCTTTGAGTTCTGGCGTTGTTGAGTTCGAGTATTGTGTTCTATATATGGTTATTGAAAACCTTGAATTGAGTCGTTCACGTCCATAATTCGGCATGAACCCTATTTTGAGAAGTCTTTTACAATTATTTATATTATGTTTTAAGACTTAAGTACTTAAGTATGAGGATGAGGAGAGTTGAGTTTCATTTTTTAAAATGAATATATGGGAACTAAGTATTCCCAAGAGTAAATGTTTTTACATTTAAAATGAAGGGAAATATCAATTTTCAAATGAGTTCATGAGGAGTTTGAGTAGTATTTCTTTTAAGAGAAATCTTCTGAGTAATAATCTCAAAGTTTGAGTATGAGGAAATATTTTTTAACATATGAGCTAAGTTATATTTTGGGAGTAGTATTGAGCACTGATATGAGGACGAGTTCAGATACCTCAAAATCCTCATAAACCATGTAGCCAACGTGGGTAGAAAGGGTCATACTTTTTAGATGATTCCTTATTGCTTTTTAAGCATAGCTTAGTGGATCCATTTAGTTGAGGAGTTCTATACCCCGGCAAGGTATATGATAGATCTGGCAGCCTAAGCGAGACGCTGTATCATCACATAGCTCATAGTGATTGTTGTCGGTTAGAGAATCTCCCAAACAAGAGTTATTATTGTATTTTTTTACATACAAATTAGTTATTATTGTATTTTTACATACAATTGAGTTGCTAACTATTGTTTTACAACTTTCCATATATTACATCTTTTATTGTTGCTTTATCCTTGAGTATCTTGAATTGAGTACCTTATTGTTGAGTTGACACCTATTTCATTAAATTAAGTTGAACTATTTTTCATTGAGTTGAGTACCTTATTATTGAGTTGATCCCTATTTCTCTGAGTTGAGTTGAACTATGTTTCACTTAGTTGAGTACCTTATTGTTTAGTTGAGCCCTATTTCATTGAGTTGAGTTGAGTTGAGTGAGTTGAGAATAGGTAAGTATGTTTCTTTTCCATCAGTTCAAGCTTATGTTTATGCTTTTGAATTTCTCTTACATGCTCGTACATTTCATATACTGACGCTATTTGGCCTGCATCTTTTATGATGCAGATATACAAGTATTTAGGGTCATCAACAGAAGCTTCATTGATACCACTTGCAGTTCCAGTTAGCTATGGTGAGCCTCCTTACTTCCGGAGGGTTCCATTTTTGACTTTCTGTTTGTTAGGATGTCGGGGGTCTTGTCCCGATAATCCTTTTGTAGTAGTAGATGCTTCATACATAGTTTAAAGGTGAAGGAGTCTATCATTATTTCCTTTGTTGTTGTAATGTTTTGAGTCCATGAGGTATTTAACTAATACTTGTTAAATTATTTTGAGATGATTATCATATTTGAGTTTAAATTAAGTTTTTAAAGTTATTTTTACATCTTGAGTTTTCATTTTGCTTGAGTAAGTCTTCCGCTGGGAAATGAGCTAGGCCAAGGGTCCGCTTGGGAACCAACAATGGTTTTCCAGTGCCAGTTACGTCCAGGGTGTAGGCTCGGGGTGTCACAATGAGGAAGCATGAGAATTACTAAGACATGAGAATGGACCATGAGGAACTAAATACCTCAAGCTAGAATAGGATCAGAGGGAAAGAGATGGGGATAACGGGACATCATATCGGCCTCGGCCTCCCAAGTAGCACCCTCAACCCTTTGATTTCTCCATAAGACCTTTACAAATGCAACATGCTTATTCCTCAATTCCTTAACTTGTCGGTCCAAAATCTCAACTTGAATCTCTTCACAAGAAAGACACTTCTTTATACAACTCTCCAATGGTACTGTAGATTCCGGATCACCACTAGATTTCTTCAACAAGGAGACATGAAAAACTGGATGCATCGATGCTAAATCATTAGGTAAATCAAGTTCATAAGAAAATTTACCAATACACCTCAAAATTTGATATGGGACCACATAACGAGGACTAAGCTTCCCTTTTTTACCAGACCTCATGACACCCTTCATGGGTGAAATTTTCAAATAGACCCAATCATCCACATTAAATTCAAGATCTCTTCTTCTAACATCGACATATGACTTTTTTTACTTTGAGTTGTTTTTGACCTTTTTCTAATAAGCTGAACTTTCTCCATAGCCTCATGTACCAACTCGAGACGTATCAAAGCAACCTCACAAACTTATGTTAGTTGGGGTTGTACCTCTTTTTCTTAGACTTGTTGCCTTTAGATGTTTTGGTACAATGACTTTCAGGTTCTAGGGGTATTTCCGCATTGGTTGTTAGATGTTAGTTGAACTTTCGGAGTTTATGGGGACTCCGTATTAATTAAATAGTTATTTAAACCTGCTTCCGTAGCTTTAAATGTGTAGTACTTGGGTTAAGTTGATTAGTTGGGCTGTAGTTTTGGTTCTCCCACCGGAGGGTTAGTGTGGGTGCCAATCACGACGGTCTGGGTTGTGACAAAGGGATGTCTAGCCACAAGTGTGCAAAGTAGGATCGTCAGAACCTACATTAGTGAAACAATGTAGGCACAAGTATGTATTAGTACATGGAATGTACTAAGTATCATAGCAATACATAAGAGTTATAAAATCATGCTAAAAGAGACTTTACATGACATGCAATGACCAAGATAAATCATAAGATAACATGTTAAAAAACATAAGTCATAATCATGGTCAATGCAAGCTAAACATCTTTAAAACTCCTGTGAGATACTTTAGAAAGAAACCTTAGTTCGTTATTATGGAAAGTTTGTCATTAACCGATATAAACCATGTGAGTTATAACATTGAATCCAGTATCTATTCCACACCGAAAAGAGATGTCCTTACTTGCCAAGGTAAGAACCATAAACTTGAGCTAAAGTGAATTCACTAACTAGTGTCTATCTGAGACAAACCTATGATGGCACATAGTTATGGGATAGAGAGATTGCTACTTGAAATCCGGCATCTACTAACGGGAGAATTTCCATCTCAATATCCTCTCGGTTCTGAGCATAAATCCACATCATAGTCATCAATCATATTCATCTTATTATCCATGGAAAGGTACAATTAAGTAACCAATCCAAGCTATATATTATTTAGAATAGCTCCTAAATTTTAATTCAACTTAGGTGTGAAAACCTTTCAACCTTAGAATTTTTTTTATGATAAAACCCTTTTACAATCATGTTCTTAGTTGTTTGTGTAAAAATCTTTCACAGTAACAACAACAACATTGATGTTTTACTCTCAAAGAACCTTAAATCAATTACATCAATTTCATAATAGGTACCTTTATATCTTCAAAATTCATCTTTCATAGTTCATAAGTTTAATCATGTGATCATAGTCTAAAAATCATGGATATGCATGGGTTCATGTGATTTCAACTTTAAAACATATAATTACTTCAATTCTTGCATAAAAGAATAGAAAACAATCAATTGACTCATAATTGAAAGGAACCATAAAAATTGAATAAAACTCTAATTTGAACTGAGAATATATCTTTACAAAATTGAAGATTTTTGGAACCCTATGGAGGAAAGGACTTTCTAGGTGAATACTAACATGCCTTGATGTGTTGACACCCAATTTTGACCGACCTATAACCTTTTCTGAATTGCTATTTGATTAAATATTGCAAAACCTTTTTTTCCTTATTTTACGGGTTCAAAATTATAAGTAATTTTACGTAAATAATTATATTTTAATTATTATTATTACTGTTATTTTTTCTTATAAAATTATTATTTTAATTTATTATACTTATCGGTTGTCAAATTTTAAAATAATTATTTTACTAATTGCTTAAGGTTGAAAATATTTTAGCATGCTTATTTTATATAAAAAATATATATTAAGTGTAGTACTTTATTTAATTAAGTAGCAATTCTTAATCTTCCCTTATATCATTTAATTCGTAGCTTGTTCTACCCAATTCATTTCAATTTAGTTGCAATTTTAATTATTTTGCTCATTGCAATTATAGCCTCTCAATTACAATTTCAATTTTCAGCTTTAGCCATTCCAATCCACTTCTCAAGAACAATTCTTTTAATCACGTCTGTCAGTCACTTTGATCAAACCCAAGATCTAATCATGTGCATTCATTCCATTCAAATAAATAGATCAGATCAAACCTACCCTTATTTCCTAATTTAATACCTAAAAGACCAAAACCCTAAAACAAATTTCGTTCTTCCCCTTTCTTTTTGAAGCAGTCGGAGCCCCTCTCTTTCGCCAGCGGACAGGCATCACCACCGCCTGCTGGTGGCCACTGCCTCTTCCCCCTCTCTCCTCTCTCCCTCTCTCTGCTGCTCTCTTCCTCTTTCTCCCCTACGGTGCTGCTGCTCCAGCCGCCTCCTCTGCTCTTCCCCTCTCCGGCAAGACACTGTGAAGCCAGCCAGCGACTCAACATCGCCGTCTCAAGTACCAGCCCCCCTCTCTCCTTTTGTCCTCGTCTCTCTCCAGAAAAACCCAATCCCCACTTCATTCTCTTTCCTCTCTCGCGAGGTACAGAGGACATCGTCATGCATTTCTCTCCCTCTCTGTCGTCTACCCTCTCTGCTCCGGCGAAGAGGTCGACAACAACAATGTGCAGCAGCCACCAGCGAGGCTGACCAACAACAACGGCAGTAGCACGGATATGGCGCCACCAGTCGCCTGCTTCTCCGGTGAAAAGAAGAACCAGAAGCCACGAGAGGCGACACCCCTGCCCTTCTCCTCTTTTCTATTTTCTCCGGCCGGCTACTCTGACGGTAATAACAGCTTCAGTTAGCGGTTGTGATGGCAACGGGCACCATTTTCGGATGAAGTTTGGGGTCATTAGGAAACTTCGAGTTTTTGGGACCATAGAAGACGGATCTGTTACAGATCCGTCCAGGTACACATTTCTTTTAGTCTTTTGAAACTCCAAATATGCCACTGTTAAACTTAATGATGTGCAGGTTAATTCGTTCATGTTTCATTCTTGATATTTTGAAGACCCTAATTTTTGTGTGGGCTGTTTGTTTTGGAAGATTCATGCTCTAATTAATGTGTATAATTTGAGTCTTGTGCTTAGATATTACAACTGATTAGTATGTTATGATGTTGTTTATTTAACCGTTCGCCTCTATATTTTGTTCTTCTCTGTAGTGAGCATTTTAAGACATGAAAATCAATTTTGTTAGTTTTGCTCTCCTTTTGACTCTTTTTGATCAATGTGTAACATTGATTTGTTGAAATATATGAGTTTTCCATTTTAATCTAATATGATCAGTATTTAAACTTGGCATCATCCTTGATTTATTGGCTCTTCTCCGTAAATTTGACACCAAAATATTTATTTACCATAAAATCAAAGTCTGGTACTTCATAATAGTAATTAATTTATTTAGCTCTCATCTTAATTTATGCCTTAATACCTGTGTAAACATATTAACCTGTTAATGATCTCCATATTTGTTTAAATTAGCATTTTGATTGATCCCTTAATCTCTGAATTGCTTAGTTTACGGATTTCATATATTTCTCGCTAATTTCCTTATTTGTCTGATTACAGTAAATCATTGATATGTGAATATTGCTTTGGGGCAAGTATATTCTGTCTGAAATAATTATGTCTTTATATATATCTATTTAAAGTTGTTTTAAATTATTGTTTCCTTACATGTATTACATGTTGTATTATGGGTGATTGATTTTGTTTACCTTAATTAAAATTGAGCAGATTCTTACTGTTTTAAATTTAGTAAAATATTGCCCGTGTTTTGAAAAGACTTCTACTGATTTTTCTCCCCTTATGATTATGGAAAACAATTTTAAATATTCTTCCTTTAATTTATTCTTTTTCCTTATTGTTGTGTTCCTCATTCATTATAAAAAGAGACCCTTTCACTAGTTATTGGACAAAAAAAAACTGAAAAATGCTAACAAGCATAACAATACTCTCTACTCTCTAAAAAAAAACTAAGAACTTTGCGAACATTTAAGTGCTTTCTTTGCTGTGTTGTTTCGGTTGGAATTCTGCTAATACTTCATTGTTGAAAATATATTCTGGTTAATCGGTTAGTTCTCTTCATTGGTTTAATTTTATTTTGCATTGTTCGCATGGTTGTATGTTTGAAATAAATAAAAGGAAGCATCCGGGTTAGTTTTCTTATCCCTCTTTCTCAACTTGCGATCTTATATGTTCTATGACTTTTTTGAATTCGTGTGTTTGCTACGAATAACTTTTATGCTTCTACCTATGTAATAATTATTATTAGATGATCTTGTCTTTGGTATATTACATGTGTGTTGGCAGTTTTTCTGTTTAACAGATTTTTGAACTTAATGTTTAAGACATTGATGAGTAGCATATGAGGAGATTGTGGATGAAATTAGTTATTGTTTAATATTTCATTTCGGATATGTATTATTTTATTTACTATTCTCTTTTATTCGATTTGTAATATAAACACTAACTCTCTATATATGAAATAACTTGGGGAACCATCTAAGGGGAAGGGGATTACGTGCTAATGGTTTTTTTATATTTATTTATTTCATTTATGTCTGAATGTTATAATCATAAAATCATGTAACCATGTCGGAATTTCTTAAATAATTGGCTTAAAAGCAACCCTTAATTATTTATTTGTCTTGTAATTGATAGTCAATTAGCATGTGTTAAAATCAACTTATAAATAATAGTGAAATCGATCTTGCATAGTAACTTTGTTACAATTTAGAATTTGTTCATCGTATTTTAGTACCAGATGTCATGTTCATGAGTTAAATTTGTTTTCAGCATGTTGTGGAATAAAAACCATGTCTATAAATTTTAAAATTATTTATATCTTTATATGAAATCATGCCTATAGGATCAATAATAATTTCAGCATGTTCACATATAGAAACCATACCCTAGGACTCAAATAATAAAATCAATGTTAATAACTTCATAATCTTGTTTGAATAGAAATCATGCTCTTAAGTAGAAATTCAAAATTTATGTTATCTGGTTATAATGTTTGTGTGACATAAATGTGTTCTGCCATTAAGAAGACTGTCTATAGGATTTTAATAACCTAATTAATTTCAGCATCTTAATCAGTTGGTTTTAATATCTGTCAGCATGTTAATCAGTTTGTTTTAATATCTGTCAGCATGTTAATCACTTAGATATCATGTTTATATGCTCTTAATATTTTTTCAGCATGTTAATGAATGCAAAGAATTAAAATCTGTTTTAAATACTTGTTGCCCCGATTAAATCTTGATCTAATTAATTAATTTCTGCATCAGATCAACTGCTTTTCCATTTAAATAAAAAGTAATAAATATTTCCCAGCATGTTTTAATTTAAAATCTACCCTGTTGAGATTAATTACCAACTAAATCTGTCAGTGCTTTAAATATTTTTGCACATATGTGTGCCTGTTTAAATTGATCTATCTTGGTTAATCTAGCCAATAATAATTAAATAAATTTTGCATCTGTAATTACCTTTCTGCGCCTTTAAAATTAATATGGACTTAATACTGTTATAATTACTCTATATGTTTATATGTCACACACTTCGAATGAGACGTTGCACTATTTACTTGTGTTTTCAAGCATGCTAATAACCTAATCTAGAGGCCAACTTGAGATTTTACATGCTAAATGCTTGTCCAACCTGTTTTGCTTGGTGTTGGCCTAATTAAGAGCTTATGTTTTATTTTTATCAAAAACCACCCTAATAGTAGTTCAATACCTCTTGGACAATAAGAGGGGACGCTAGACACCTTCTAGGACGTTATGCATGTGGAAGGTGGGGTAGGGGTAGTTAGGCTCTTTAACGAAGATGATGGAATTTGACTCGAACATAAAATGACAAAATAATGATTTGTCTTCCGAATAATAAGTCGAGCGCTGATCCGTAGAAGGGTGTTAATTAAGGTTTCGTAGTTTCTCTTTTCCTTTTTCCCTTTCTATTTGTTTATAATCATAATTGTTTGGGGTATTTTAATAAATAAAAAAGTATTTTCGCCTATCTACTTGTCCATCTTCTATCTTCTTGCTTATATTTTAATTTTTGTGTATTAAATGTTCTAATTACTTTATCACTTAGTCTAGATAACTTAGTTAATAAATGAATAAATAGAGACCTTTAATTGTTACTTGTACCCCTCCCCCCACATAAATTATGATATACGGTCGGGATCCACAGTTATGGACCTCGAGGAAATGCTTAATACTTTTCCCTCGAGGTAACTTGAACCCTTACCCGATCTCTGGTTCGTTGACCTTTAATTAGATTTAGTTAGGTTATATAGGTGCGCTAATACGCCTTAATTCGTTAGGCGATGACTATTCTTTTAAACAAATCTTAAAAGAGTTGTTATGTAACACCTTAGAAATTTTTTGAGCTAAGACTCGAACCATCCTTCATTGTGAGTAGGATTTTATCGAGGAATTTAAAATTTCTTAAGTGTTAAGGTCACTAGATGTAGCACCTTGAGTTCCAAAAAGAACTAAATTTGAAGGGGCATAATAATAGATTTTAGAAGTTTCTGGTGGCCTTCGATGGAGGCCAGCCACGGCTTGTGGACAGAGCCACAGACCGTAGGTCTGGTCCGTGGATGGTCACCCAATTAGGCTTAGAAAACCTAGAACCACGACTTGGACCAATGGACCGTCGTCGGGTCAGTGGTTGAGGTTCCTTGGCTCAGGGCCTCAAATTTTAGTTTCTGAAGTGGTTGACGGATGAGCAGGACGGACCATCGGTCAAACAACGGTCCGTCGGTCTGAAGAGTCGTTAGGGGGCGACAATTATTTTCTTAGGGACAGTATGATCTTTTCCTAATTAGTCTATCCTAATACTATGTCATTTTACCCTTCACAGAAACCCCGATATAAGGGTTTTAACTCCAAAGTTTTCCAATTGAAAATCATTCTCTCAAATTTACAAAAGAAGAACAAGTCTTCCTCCCAAATATTTGTCTCTCTAGAAAACTTGAAGAAGAAGGGTTCAAGCTAGGGTTTTCAAGTCAATTCTCCATTTCCTCCATTGAAGTTAAGAAATTGGCTTTGAGGTATGATAGTTTTCATGCATGGATTCCTTCCATTCATGGAGTTTCCAAATTCTCCTATTTTCAAAGTTAGAAATCCCCAATTGAGTTAGGGATTTTCTTCTATATTATGGTTCCTTTAATTATTGATTTAATTGATTGATCTATGATCTTTTATGCATGAATTGAGTAAATCCCATGAATTTATGATGAATTTTCATGAACCCATGCTTAACCCATGTTTTCTAGATGTTGATGATTGAAAGTGGATTTTGAACATTGAAAGGTGAATTGTGAAATTATGCATGTTCTTATGAAAATTACTTAAATGTTTTAAGTATGCTTTGAGATTGAAGTATCAATGATGATGATGTTGTTGTGTTGCTGAAAGGATTTCTCATAAGCACATGAAAGTATGATTGTGAAAGGTTTTCTCACATAGTAAATTCTAAGGTTGAAAGGTCTTCTCACCTAAATGAATCAAAGATAAAGATCTATCCTAATGAAACCTAGCTTGGATTGGTTATTGTATGATACCTTTCCATGGATAACTTATGACCTAGCTTGGATTGGCAATATGACGTGCTCTTCCATGGATAATAAGATCAAGTAAGAAGATGACTATTCCGTGGGATTTATGCTTAGCACCGAGAGGATATTGAGATGGAAGCTCTCCTGTGAGTAGAGGCTGGGTTTCTAGAAGTAATCTCTTTATCCCTTACCTATATTCCCCTATCGGACGATTATCTAAATAGACACTAGCTAGTGGATCCACCTAAGCTAGAAGTTCATGGTCCTTACCTTGGCAAGTAGGAAAACCCTTTTCGGCGTGGGAGACACCGGGGATCATGTTATAGCTCACATGGTCTCTATGTCGGTTAAGGCTACTTCCCACAATAATAATGAACTAAGGTTACTTCATTAAGTATCTCACATATGTTCAAAGATTTTAAAGATGTTAGCTTGCATTGACCATGATTTATGACTTATGTTTTCTAACCCTTTTTATACCATATTTTAGCTTGGTCATTGCATATCATGAAATGTCCTATTTAAGCATGATTTATATGTTTATATGCATGACTATCATACTTGGTACATATTTTGTACTAACGCATACTCTTGCCTACATTTCACGAAATGTAGGGTCCGACAGCCAGGGTTCTCAGTTTCGTGGCTAGAGATTGACTTGAGATATTTCGAGCTTTGGTGAGTCCTCATGCTTCTCGGACAGATTTTCATTGTTTTCAGTTTTCTTCGTGACTTTCAGTTTTGGACATGATGTATGGGCTATGCCCAATTTCATTCTATTATATTAGATGGCTATTGAGATAACTGTTTTGACTTCCGCTTTGTTTTTATAAAACTTTGGACTTGAAATGTTGTCTTTATTTCCTTTGTTCTATTTCTTATTTTATGAATGTTAAGTGGCTTGTATGGGGCATCTCGGAGTCCTATACGCCATGTTCCATCTAGGGTGTACCCCTGGGTCGTGACAAACTTGGTAATCAGAGCACAAGGCTTAGAATGGTCCTAGGAAGTCTCATAAGCCACGTCAATTAGAGTCTTGTTCATGAGTGTGAAGCGCGCCACATTTATGAATACGAGGCTACAAGATGATTAGGAAACTCCACTTTTTTCATTACTCTAAAGTCGAGCGATAGAGTTTAGCTCTATAAAGTTTCTCTCCTAATCCTTATCCGATGCTCTACAGGATATGGCTACTCAAAGAGCTTATGCTAGAAGGAATGTGAGGGAGAATGCGGAACAAGAAGCTCCTCCCCAAGCTCCTCAAGTTCCGGTCGACCCTTTGACCGAGCAAGTGACTAATGCGGAGTTTAGGGTTGCTTTTCACACTACAGGAAAATAGGTTTTTAACGAGGGGAAATATGGTCATTAAAAGTCTTAATCCTGTCGCTATTGATCAATAACGATGAAAAAAAATTTAGTCGTCACCTGTCGCTAAAAGCTCCATCGTTAAAGGATTTCATATCCGGTCGTTAAAGAAACTTTTGCGACGACAATAAATCCGGTCGTTATACAACTTTTTTGAGCAAATTTTCACTTTACTAAATTGTTATTTAAGTCGTTAAAGCATTTAATTACGACAATAACTCCGGTCGTTGGAAGTGATTAACCTTCGCTAATTTCTTACTATAAATCTCCCACAAACACAAAAAAAAAAATTACAGTCATTATATTGCACATCCAAAAATACATGAAATAATCAAAGTTCACAGCCATTTACAAAAACTGAAGTATGAAATTACAAAACTTATACCTCATGTAACATTATTTTTGTCAACTCCAAATAAAAAAAAACAATTGAGAGTATCTTAAAAGAAGTCCTAATGAAAAGAAATGGATTGCTCATGTGCTTCAACTTGTTCTCTAACATTTTTAGTTGCTTATACATTCTTTGCACTTTCTTCTTGAACAAGTTTTTCAAACTTCAAATACTTGATCTGTTAAAAAAGAACAATATTATGATAATTTTTTTAAAATAAAAAGTACTATAAATTTTTGAAAAAAATATAGTTCTAACTTAATATCTACAAGAGCCACTAGAGATACATGTAACAGTGCAAGAATATAATTCTAACTTAATATCTACAAGAGCCACTAGAGATACAACTTTTGTAGCATCTTCCCCACACATGCATGTGCAAGTTCAATGTCACCATATTCTTTGATTCCTGGAAAAGCAATTCAAATCATTAATCATAATATTTAATTTTCAACTAACAAGCTCTCGCTATTAAAACCTATTCTTCTTTCTGGTCAATTAGTCCAATAGGTGGCTGGAAAAATATTGCACATGGTACATTCCTAGTTTGGAGAACAGAACACTCAAATTAGGGAGCAATTATAGATTTTTTTAAAACAAACTAAAATTCAGCTGTAAAAGCTTATGCATTTCATATGGTAGATTGTAGAATCGTGGATATTAAAGCAACATTGTACCGATTTATAGTCTAAAATAATTGGAGAAATTTGATTTTTTGACATTTCTTATCAAACCTACCTTTAAGTTATCAGATGAATTCTCAAAAGAAAGAAGAGGTACCTATAATTGTATTTTGTGGGTTCACAAACAAATATATAGTTTTTTTGCCAATGCTTCCCCCCTCCGTCAAAGCAGTTGATGTTAAATTAATTCTATTAGTAACATCGTCAACTGTCCTAATTGATGCCACTGATGTACAAGAAGAATCGCCGACCTATCAAAGTAATTTTGAAATGAAACTCTAATTCATGAATATATGCACTAAATAGTTCAAGCAAATAAAAAAGGAGATAAAAGCAACACCTTTATGGCTCCATCTTTGTCATTATTACTCCCTTTGTATCTAATTCTTAATTCTGCTACCTGTTCAAGTAAAAAGAAACTTAAATAACGGGTAGTTACTACTTGAATATACAATAAAAAAAACCCACCCGTTTATGAAAAAAAGAAAGAAGACAAACGTAGTAATAAGAGAAATAACAATATCCATCGAGATAATATGATATAATTGCTTCATCAATAATATCAAAAAATGAATAATGGAGTTGATGATGAAAATAGAAGCAAAATAATCACCTCTACAGGATCACCACTCTAATTCAGTTTGAATCTCTACTACAACACTTGGTGTGAGAGTGCTCCAATCTTAGTAGGAAGAATTATGTTAGAAACCTGACTTAGGGGCTATTGATCGAGAAATTAAGGTGCGTGTAAGTTGAAGTGAACAGCAGATATAATGCACACCACACACACTTTCAAAACTAAAAAATAATGCAGTCTCTCTTCTAGGAACAGGGCATATGAACGCACAGAAAAAAGAGTAATCCAATCTTGTAGAGCTTATCAGAGCAATTTCCGATATTGAAGGACAAAGACTATGGACAACTTGCTTTAAGCAAGAAAAAGGTAGATAACTCGAATACCATTTGGACTAGTCATATTTGAAATTAGCCATAAAAAATAAAATTGTCTTAGAGGAAATTCAATCAAAGATGATTTATAGATCTGTCAAGTGGATTGAACATAAAATGCAATTTTTCACATGAATCTCAATGAGAAATGAATGGAAAAGAAGTTGAAATACACCATTAGATTAAAATTACATAGAGCCTACCTCTAGGGGAAAAAATAATTAGTCAAACCTGCACATCACAAACAAGTGAAATCTCAAGGGCTTTCTTTAGCAACCCATTTTAGCTCTTGAAAAAAATGACCTATATGTTTCATTCTTTTGTACGTCATATCTGCCCTTTCACCTCACCATTCCACTCAAACACCAATAAATTAGAAAGATATTGAAGTACCAATCAACTAAATATAATGAAAATTTTGAAGAACAAATTTAGTGCAAAAGTTTTCAATATATATTAAACAAACAAAAAATTGCTAGTTAAAGAAAGACAAAGCACATCAAACTACAAATTTTAAGTGTTTAGCCTTTTGATGCAAGATTTCTAATCACTGTAATAGCATAATGTGTTTTTTTCTTCTTCTTCTTCCTCATTACCCTTACAAACCCTAATACTCCCTCCTTTTAAAAATAATATCAATAAAATGAAATTATTGTGTTCCAATTCTCTAGGGTTCAAAAATAGAATTAGAAAATAAATTCTTAGGCTTTTCAATATTTTTCTTTCTACAAATTTAATGGTTTAATATATTTACCTTGACAAGAAGGGGAATAAAATTGGTATTGACCGCAACCGACACTCAAATTTACAAGAGAACAGCCGCATTCACAAATATCAAGAGGTGGAATTTTTTTAATTCGGGTCAAAACCAATATTAACATTAAAACCAATAGATCAAAAACCAATATATACCAACAAAAACCAGCATTCACAAAAACAACATTAATATCCATACAAGCAGCCCAAAAGAGGTAGGTATGAATATACCTCACCCCACCAAACTAGACTAGCAATTGTCCTCAAATGCAAAGAAATAAAAAGTCTAAACAAGAAATTGAAAGAGAATCAAAATGCCCCTGTCAGGCTAAGCCTGAGGTGAACTCTACATGCCTGTGACTCCCTAAGTCTGGGCATGCCCAGCTCCACACCATCATTGCTCTACTAGAGCCCACCATAGATGTGTCCCTCAAAGATGCCTCTACAGCTGTCTGTACCATCGCCGACTCGAGGTCCTCTAAGTCATCATATACAGCTGCATCGCGAACACCAAGCTCCTCATCATCAGTCTCGGGAGCCTTTGACTCAGCATCCTCATCAACCCTAGCAACATCTCCGGTCGTAGTAGCCGAAGGGATCTCAGAACTAGCTGGGAAATCTGTGCTCAGAACATTAGGGAGGTCCACTGTGCCGAATAGCATCGAAAGATCTGTGGATTTCAGCTCATCCACATCACACCTCAACCCAATAATATCGGCCTTCAAGGCTGTCACATCCTCAGAAAATCTTACCCTGCTCACAAGCCTCCTCTCTCACAGTGAAGGCATCCAAAGCAAAGCCATGCACCTCAATCATCTCTCGGTTCTTTCTCAACTCAGCCCGGATAGGCGCTAAAGCGGCAACTATAGCTCTCTCAATCAACTCCGGGACAGCAACCTCCACCCGGGAGGAACGAACATCAGCAGACTGGGCCAGGTGTCCCATCTTAAACAGCATAGCCTGGGTAATCGGGGGCCGGGATGAAGAAGCAGCAGCAGAAGAAATAGGAGCAGTGGAAGGGACAATAGTAGAAGTAGGGGGTGCAGTAGTCGAACTATCAGGGGTACGTGAAGGCTCACCGGCCTGAGTGGGAAGGACTTCCTCTATCGGCAACATCTCCACATCAACCACCATGGAAGTGTCCACCGGTGCAGGTCTCCTCTTCTCGGCCTCATCCCTAGTGTACTCGGCCTCTATCCTCCGAATGTCAGGAGAGGAAGTGGGAGTCACTTCCACATCTGTCTTCTCAACCAATGGGACCCGAGCACATCGGCACAACTCTGTGATCAACACCGGGAACGGGAGAGAGTTCTGACTCTGCTTGACCCTCAGTGCCATCTCTTGCTCAATTATCAGACCGATATTTACTCTATCTCGGTCCATGATATATCCCAACAGTGCAACATTCGGATACCTGAGAATAGACTCATTCTGTGATGGCATCAAGGTGCTGCTGATGATTCCAAACTAGTATCTGGAAGTTACGTTTAGATCCTTCTTCTCTATAGGGACACCTGCCTCAATCTACGGTGGTGTGATATCTGAAATCAATGGTGCTAACAAACCCTTCAAATCATCGAGGGTCTTCTTTTGTATCTGATCCACCAAGAAGTGGATTACATTCATTGTGCACCCTAGCACCTCTTTGATGTAGGTGATGTTGCATTTGAACTTCCGGCCCCGCACCACTACATGATCTACCAGCTTGAACGAGCTGGCCTTCTTCTTTCCCTTAGGCAATAGATTGTCGTACTCCGCATAGAATTCCCGGACCCAAGAAGGAATGTAGGAGCCTGGGGGTTGGTGAAAATCTCAAACTTGTGGAACTTAATAGTGTTCCACACCTCTGGATACTTGTCTACTACTCCCTCATTAGACAATCGATTCTCCTCAAGAATGGTCCTCAAACCCTCAACCTTCAGTCTATTCAATGACCGGGGTGGAGGTGCCTGAACTGGTGGCACCGGAGGTACCTGCTCGACAATCTGAGCTGGAGGTGGAGGAGGCATTGGGATCCTGGATGGATCATGTAATGATTTGGAGCGTAGCTCCACTCTTCTAGTCTGGAGGGTCTGATCATCCTCTGACTCAGACACTGAAGTTGGTGATCTATTGCCTGAGTTTCCATCACCGTCTGACTCTGATGTGGTGAGGTCGGTGGCATAGACACCCATACTGTTGGAACTCTCCTCAGCTTGACTTGGCTGTATAGTCCCTTTCCTTTGCCTTTTACCCCCGTTGGAAGAAGTTTGGCCTATGTAGTTCGGGAAGGCACAACACCCTCATTGATTACGATGCCCCTTGCACGCTTTCGGGGTGGTTGATTCCTTCCTAGTAATTTTGGTCTAGCCATACCAGCAACACAACATCGAATAAATCAATACGTTAGAAATAGTTTTAAAAATGATCAAAGTTTCAGGAAGTGCAGGAAAACCCGCCGAGTCGTTCGGTGAGTCGCCGAACCCAATTGGCGAGCCAAGTCGGGCTCGCCAAATATTCCAGACTAAAAATTCTCAAAAATCAGCACAAGTTAGCGATGTCCAGGGGCTTTCGGCGATTCACCGACAACATTCGGCGAACTAAAAGTAGCTTTTTGAAAGTTACAAAACACTTTCTAAATATTGGGGCGCAGAAGGTTGATCTACAGGACATTCGGTGAGTCGCCGAGTGAACTCAGTCAGCTCAGGCATATCATCGAATGTTACAGAATAAATTCAGCAAAATTGGAGAATAAAAAGGCAATCCAAGAGTCTTTAGGTGAACCGCCGAACCATTCGGCGAGCTCGACTAAGCTCGCCGAAAGGTCCTTCGTGCCAGATTTTGACCCCGACCTCCAATTTCTAACCCGCAGCCCACGAGAATGAAATTAAACACCTATTCTATGCAATTAATCCCAGACCCATAACATTAATGACTTCGGGGTACTCATACTTCCCCCGATTTGTCCAAAATTGACCAATCGACGTCTTTTGCCTTTAAGAATGACGTCATCTTCTCTATCATTGGGCAAAATCCATTGATCGGTTCAATTGGGGTTACTTAGACTTTACCCACACTAGACCCAACACACAATTAACACATATCCACAATTTCACTCATTCAACACATGGATTCGACAGTTAAAGGCTAAAATACGCATAAACTGAGTACGACAAGGCACGAATAACCAACGATAAATCAAACCATTAATATTACACAAACAATTCAACAGGGATACGATCATGCATTTGAAACTACAAAAATTTTAAATGAGGGTTTCGGATAACCAACCTCAAGAGTAGATAAACAAGTGCTAGGCTAGAAAATCGACAAGCAAAAGTGCACGAAACCTCCCCCGAGCAGTTGATCCCACGCATAACAACGAGAATAAAAAGCTAAACTATGGTTGTGAAATTACAGAAGTCAGAAAATAGGTAATGAAAGGAGTTTTTGAATTTTAAAAATGGTTTAGGCCTTTTGACCCTTCAGTTCACGCGCCATTCGGTGACACACACTTATGTTGTTGACCATTCGGTGAAGTGCCAAATGGCTCTTTTGTCCGCCAATTTTTACAAAACCTCCAACTAATTAGTTGGTCCAAACTGCGATCCAGATCAGGCTTTTCGACTTGTTCGGCGAGTCGCTGACTTGTACCTGGGCTCGCCTAATTGCTCCTCTTCCCAAAACTTCAAAATTTTGACCTGCACATCTAACACTCGTTATTCAAACAACAATAATAAAAGCTAAGAACTTGGGTTGCCTCCCACGAAGTGCCTTATTTAACGTCGTGCCAAAACGAGGATACACTTTCACCCTTTATTCTTTGGGTTGGCCATGGTATCACTCGGTAATCCTCCTTTTGGCCTTGGGTTCAAATGAGTCAAGATTTGACCCATTTGGGTTTCCAGCTGCTTAATTGACACGGAGTGAGAAGTAACTATCTGGCTCAGATTTGAGACGTCCTCTTTCATTTCCTTGAGCACTTTGTCCGACCCTTCCACTTTATTGAGAATGCGTGCAAGCATATCTTCAGTACAAAAATTTTTAGGGTCAGCCCTTTGCTCATTTGGCTTTTGACATTCATGGGGAGGTACATATCTCTCTTTGTCACCATCTCACTCCCTCAAGTTTGTACCACGGTCACGCCACTCACTATCACGGTCCTTCCAACCTTCATCACGCTCTCTATTCCAACCTTAGTTCCCGCCTGGCCTTGGATAATTTTGGCGGAAACCTTCTCCCTGATTTGCTAGAAAGTGTACTTCTTCATTGTACAAAGCTTCAAAGTGCGCATCATCGGGATTTACTCCGCTAACTCCAACTGCGTTCACAGCTTTAGAACCACTACCCATGACATGTTTTGACAAAAGATCCATTTGGGTCATCATTTTAGCCATGTTTTCATCCCGATCTTGGTCCATTTCTATTTGCTCCTTTGTCATCCTGAAGGTCAAAGGAGACACATGATCTTCCCTAGTGTACCAAGCACAGTTTATCTTCGTCATCCCATCAAGAAGAGTTGACGCTATTTCAAAAGGTTGTTGCATAATTCCTCCTTGGAAAATCTGGTCAGCCACACCCTTGTTGACTGAATCTAGACTTCGATAGAAATGTTGTAACAACACGTTCGGGAGTCCATAAGTTGGACATTGGAAAAATAGCTTCTGAAAGCTCAGCCATGTCTCATGGATTGGTTCACCATCCAAACGTTTGAAGCCCTAAATATTATCTCTCAATCCCATCATCTTCGAAGGAGGGAAAAATCTTATGTAGAACACCTCGGTAAACTCTCCCCAAGACGTAATTGAATCCCTTGGTAGGTCAGCTAGCTACTTTGTCACTTCCCCCATCAAAGAGAAAGGAAACAACCGAAGCCGGACTAACTCTTGTAAGATGTTCTTGAACGAAAATAGACCACACACGTCCACAAAATTCCGAATATGGTCATGGGGATCCTCATGAGCCAGCCCTCTAAATAAACCCTTCATTTCCAATAGCTGCAACATCATGCTAGTCACAAGGAATACCGCATTTTCCATGACCGGAGGTAAACGAATAGCACCTACACCACCCAATTGAGCTATATTGACATTGTTCAAGTTTCCGATGTCATCTTGATGTCCAAGTTGGCTAGCGTTGCTTCTGTTCACACTCAGCTCATCACCTGTTCATGAGCAACCAACAACAAAAACAAAACAACGTAAGTCGATTCAACTACAAATAAGATTATATCACAGCTAAACTTCACTAAACGAATTCTAAACACCACTCCCCGACAGCGACACCATTTTTTATAATGCTCAACTACACTTTATCCAATTCTAAGTATAGGGGATCGCAATCTAGTATAAACACAACAAAGAGTTGGGGTCGATCCCACATGGAGTGATACGGTAGAGAATTCAATTACGAAGTGAAAGACATGTTCTAATCGGTTGTAGGAATAGAATTTATCAAAACAATTAAAGTAAGTTGCAGGGGTTGACAACTGGTGTCAAATGGGGTGATTAGATTTGTTAATTAACAACTACGAAAATAGGGAGTAATCAAGTAGAGAGTGATCCTTGGGGATGTGATCGATTAATTGCCAATTTCGCTATACGGGTGATAACTATTTACTGAAAAACGTTGAATCTTAGTGGGTAGGCTATACTTTAGATGCAATAGTTATCTCTCGATCAACTATTACGAATCAGGGGAGTTCTCTCGAACCTCGACAAGCATAACAATTATGAAGAACCCAAAACCTCAATTAATCTACTCTCTCGGGCTAGATTGGTAGGATCGAATTAAGACTCACTTACTCAAGCTGAACCCACAACAACCCAATCACTACAATCATCAATTGATAACTTTAATTCTAAAACTTCTTTCTCAAGCAACCATTGAATACTAGGCTAGAACTGTATTTGCAACTACAATTCATGAATTAAAACTCGGTTATCAATCAAACCCACTTTGAAAAAATAATTAAATCAGTAATTACTAACACCCATAAGCTAATTGAGACAACAAATCACATAATCACACCCCCAAGAATGGGGGTTTGAGCCACACTTTATAAAAAGTAGGAAAATATTACCAACTATATTCTCCATCAGTTGGGTAACGAAATTTGAGTCTTCACAATGCTTGAAATTAACATAAAATCAAAGCCCAACTCCAAATTCTACTAAAAAAACTCTAAAAACAGTATTTAGGATCAAAAACACAAAGTTAGAACTCTCAAACACTCAGAACATTCGCTCAACATTTCGGAACTCCTTTTCATCATTTAAAAATTTGCATTTATAATCTTCAAGAATTTTAGCTTTTGGACCAATCGGTGGAATTAGTCGAGCATTGCCGACCAGGTCGGTGATGTGCCAAATGTCTCCATTCATCGTCTTCCTGACTTGCCTCTTCACCATTAAACTTCTGTAACTTTAGACGATCAGGATCCTTGTCGCCAATTCATTCGGCGGTTCACCGAAATGCCATTTTCATCACCGAGTTGGCTTTTCCCCAGGGCTGGCATGCTGTAACTTTTGGCAAGCTGAAGTACTATTCGGCGAGTCGCTGAGTGGGCTTGGCGATCGTCATATTTTCTTGTCTTCAGCTATTTCATCTTTTCCGCTCCTTTTTTTGCACGGTAATGTCGTTGCCTTACTCTTTTGCCTTCATAGTTGCAAATTAGCACTGTAAACATCAGTTTAGAGAATAAGATAGGCAATAAGGAAAATAAAACTACGAATATTAAGCCCTAAATGAGTCGAAATCCCAGACTCATCAATTGACTATCGTTAGTTGAACAAGGTGACCATTAAGAATAAGTATCCTCTTCCAAGTATATATGATTTGCTTGACCAATTTTAAGGAGCGAGTCACTTCTTTAAGATTGACCTTCGGTCGGGTTATCACCAGTTGAGGGTGAAAGAAGATGACATTCCGAAGATGGCTTTTCGAACTCGGTATGGTCATTATGAATTTTTTGTAATATCATTTGGTTTAACTAATGCTATGGTGGCATTTATGGATTTGATGAATAGGGTGTGTAGACAGTAGCTTGACATGTTTGTGATTGTGTTCATTGATGATATATTGACCTATTCTGGAAGTGAGCATGAGCATATTGATCATTTGAGGATTGTGTTGCAAATTCTCAAAGACCAACAACTCTTTGCAAAGTTTAGCAAGTCTGAGTTTTGGCTAAGGTCCATAGCTTTCGTTGGCCATATTGTTTCAAGTAAGGGTATTGAGGTAGATCTTAAGAAGACGGATACGGTTAAGAGTTGTCCTAGACCTTTATCCCCTTCAGATATTAGAAATTTATTGGGTTTACCCGGTTATCATAGGAGGTTTGTTGAAGGGTTCTCTTCGATTGCCTCTCCTTTGACGACTTTGACTCAAAAGAGGGCTAAGTTCACATGGTCTGAAGCTTGTGAGAAGAGTTTTCATGAGTTGAAGGATAGACTTACTTCAACTCCGGTGTTGACTTTACCAAAAGGGATTGATGGTTTTGTTGTTTATTGTGATGCCTCGAGAATTGGGTTAGGATGTGTACTTATGCTAAAGGGGAAAGTCATTGCCTATGCCTCAAGGCAACTTAAGGTTCACAAAAATAATTATCCTACCCATGACCTTGAACTAGCGGCAGTTGTTTTTTCCTTAAAGATTTGGAGGCATTATTTGTATGGTGTTCATGTAAATGTGTTTACCGACCACTAGAGTTTGTTATATGTGTTTAATCAGAAGGATCTAAATCTTCACCAAAGAAGGTGGCTTGATTTATTGAAAAATAATGATATGAGTGTTCTCTATCACCCCGATAAGGAGAATGTGGTGGCTGATGCTCTTAGTCGGGTATCTATGGGAAGTGTTGCTCACATTGAGGAAGATAAGAAGGAGTTGGTTCGAGATGCGCATAGATTGGCCCGGTTGGGTGCTCAGTTAGTGGACTCCACCAAGGGTGGTGTTATGGTCCCCAATGGGTCCGAATCATCTTTTGTGGTGGATGTGAAAGCCAAGCAAGGTCTGGATCCAATTTTGGTAGAATTAAAGGAAGCGGTGCTTAAGAAGTTAGTAGAGGCTTTCTCCCAAGGGGGAGATGGTGTACTTAGATATCAAGGTCGTTTGTGTGTTCCTAATGTTGGTGACTTGGGGGAATACATCTTGTCAGAAGCCCATAGTTCTTGGTATTCCATTCACCCGGGAGCCACCAAGATGTACCGTGATTTGCGGGAGATTTATTGGTGGACTGGGATGAAGAAAAATATTGCAGAATTTGTAGCTAAGTGTCCTAATTGTCAACAAGTGAAAGTTGAGCATCAGAAACCAGGAGGTTTATCCCAAGATATTATCATTCCTACTTGGAAGTGGGAAGATGTGAATATGGACTTTATTGTTGATTTGCCTCGATTTGGGTTATAGTAGATCGAATGACGAAATCAACTCATTTTATTCCCGTCAAGGTTTGTTACTCGGCGGAGGATTATGCTAAGTTGTACTTGAGAGAAATGGTAAAGTTGCATGGAGTGCCATTGTCCATTATCTCCGATTGTGATACCCAATTCACTTCTCAGTTTTGGAAATCTTTTCAAAAGGGTCTGGGTACTCGTGTCAGGCTTAGTACGACCTTTAATCCACAAACCGATGGGCAAGCGGAGCGTACTATCCAAACCTTGGAAGATATGTTGAGGGCTTGTGTGATTGATTTCAAAGGTAATTGGGATGACCATTTGCCATTGATCGAGTTTGCATATAACAATAGTTATCACTTAAGTATTGGCATGGCTCCATTTGAGGCTCTTTATGGTAGGAGGTGTAGATCTCCTATAGGTTGGTTTCAGGTGGGTGAAGTTTCCCTAATAGATCCCGAGTTGGTACATGAGGCCATGGAAATTTTTTGACTTATTAGAGAAAGGTTGAAAACGGCTCAAAGTCGGCAAAAGTCATATGCCGATGTAAGAAGAAGAGATCTTGAGTTTGATGTTCATGATTGGGTTTATTTAAGAATTTCAACCATGAAGGGTGTAATGAGGTTTTGTAATAAAGGGAATCTTAGTCCCTGATATGTAGGCCAATATCAGATTTTGAGGTGTGTTGGTAAGGTTTCTTATGAACTTGAATTGCCTAATGAATTGGCATCGGTGCATCCGGTTTTCCATGTCTCTATGTCGAAGAAATGTGTTGGTGATCAAACATCTATAGTTCCCCCAGAAGTTTTGGGAGTTAAGGAGAATATTTCCTATGAGGAAGTTCCGGTTGAGATTTTAGACTGGTAAGTCAAGAAGTTGAAGAATAAAGAAATTGCTTTCGTGAAAGTGTTGTGGAGGAATCAGTTAGATGAGGGTGCTACTTGGGAGGCCGAGGCCAATATGATGTCCCGATATTCTCATCTCTTTCCTTCTACCCCGACTCTAGCTTGAGGTAATGAAATCCTCATGGTTTGCTCTCTTAGTGTCATGTGTCATAGACATTTTCATGATTTTCTCATTTATGCATGTTCATGAAAAGAGTATAAGTTTTAAGAAAATGAGTTTACTTAACTGATTTCTACATGTTTATGTGTATTTGAGTATGAATTGCATATAGACTTCATGATATGATGTTTTGAACATGTTTTAGCTTGGAGTTGATGTTTCCTCCTCGGATATGTGCATTGCATGCATGATGGGCTGTTAGATTTAGTTTCCACCCTTCCTTATGATGTCTTGAATCTCATTCGAGGACGAATGATCCTAAGGGGGAGATAATGTAACACCTCGGATTCCAGAAAAGGCATAATAACAGTTTTCTGAAGTTTCTGGTTCCATCCGATAGATGCTAGACACGGCTCGTGGACTGAGCCACGGACCGTAGGTCTGGTCTGTGGATGGTCACCCAATTAGGCTCAGAAAACCTAGAACCACGACCTAGACCAACGGATCGTTGTCGGGTCCACGGTCCGTGGTTGAGGTTCCGTGGATCAGGGCCTCAAATTTCAGTTTCTGAAGTGGTTGATGGACGAGCAGGACGGACCGTCGGTCAAACCATGGTTCGTCAGTCTGAAGAGTCCTTAGGGGGCGACAGTTATTTTCTTAGGGGCAATTCGGTTTTTTCCTAATTAGTCTAGCCTAATACTATGTCGTTTTACCCTTCACCGAAACCCCTATATAAGTGTTTTAACTCCAAAATTTCCCAATTGAAAATCGTTCTCTCAAATTTACAAAAGAAGAACAAGTCTTCCTCCCAAATATTTCTCTCGCTAGAAAACTTGAAGAAGAAGGATCCAAACTAGGGTTTGCAAGTCAATTCTCCAATTCTTTTATTGAATTTAAGCAATTTGCATTGAGGTATGATAGTTTTCATCCATGGATTCCTTCCATTCATGGAGTTCCCAAATTATCCTATTTTCAAAGTTAGAAATACCCAATTGAGTGAGGGTTTTTCTTCTATATTATGGATTCCTTTATTTATTGATTTAATTGATTGATCTATGATCTTTTAAGCATGAATTGAGTAAATCCCATGAATTTATGATGAATTTCCATGAACCCATGCTTAACCCATGTTTTCTAGATGTTGATGATTGAAAGTGGGTTTTGAACATTGAAAGGTGAATTGTGGAATTATGCATGTTCTTATGAAAATTATATAAATATTTTAAGGATGCTTTGAGATTGAAATATCAATGATGATGTTGTTGTTGTGTAGTTGAAAGGATTTCTCATAAACACATGAAAGTATGATTGTGAAAGGTTTTCTCACACAGTAAGGATTCTATGGTTGAAAGGTCTTCTCACCTAAATGAATCAAAGATAAATAGCTATCCTAATGAAACCTAGCTTGGATTTGTTATTGTATGATACCTTTCCATGGATAACTTATGACCTAGCTTGGCAAGATGACGTTCCTTTCCATGGATAATAAGAACAAGTAAGAAGATGACTATTCTGTGGGATTTATGCTTAGCACCGAGAGGATATTGAGATGGAAGCTCTCCCGTGAGTAGATGTCAGGTTTCTAGAAGCAATCTCGTTATCCCTTACCTATGTTCCCCCATAGGATGATTGTCTAAATAGACATTAGCTAGTGGATCCACCTAAGCTAGTTGTTCATGGCCCTTACCTTGGCAAGTAGGGCAACCCTTTTCGGAGTGGGAGACACCGGGGGATCATGTTATAGCTCACATGGTCTCTATGTCGGTTAAGGCTACTTCCCACAATAATAATGAACTAAGGTTACTTCATGAAGTATCTCACATATGTTCAAAGATTTTAAAGATGTTAGCTTGCATTGACCATGATTTAAATTTCCTACTTTAGTATGATTTAAATGTTTATATTCATGGCTATCATACTTGGTACATATTTTGTACTAACTCATACTCTTGCCTACTTTTCCCCAAATGTAGGGTCTGACAGCCAGGGTTCTCAATTTCGTGGCAAGAGGTTGACTTTAGATATTCTAAGCTTTGGCGATTCCTCATGCTTCGAGGACGGATTTTCATTGTTTTCAGTTTTCTTCTTTACTTTCAATTTTGGACATGATGTATGGGCTAGGCCCAATTTCATTCTATTGTATTAGATGGCTATTGACACAAGTGTTTAGACTTCCGCTTTTCTTTTATAAACCTTTGGACTTGAAATGTCGTCTTTATTTCGATTGTTCTATTTCTTATGTTATGAATGCTAAGTGGCTTGTATGGGGCTTCTCGGGGTCCTATACGCCATGTGACATCTAGGGTGTACCCCTGGATCGTGACACTTCACCCATATCTTTTATATGAAATGATTTTAAAAGTCCTGACTTGATAGTTTTCACATACTCCAAATTATTTCCAGCTAATAAAATATCATCTACATAAATAGAAAGAATTACAAATTTTCCATTGGACATTTTCACATAGATGCAATGGTCTTTTCAATTTACAAATTTTCTTTGCTTGGTCTTTAACAACGAAACGTACTGGTTGTTTCATATATATTTCCTCCTTTAATTCTCCATTGAGAAAAGCGGCCTTCACGTCCATTTGGTGTAATTGTAGATCTAAAGGTGCAACAATAGCTAAAAGTAATCGTATGGAGGTAAACTTTACAACTGATGAAAAAGTTTCCGCATAATCTATTCCAACTTCTTAAGTAAAAATTTTTTCCACCAATCGTGAGTTGTATCTTTCTATTGACCCATCCAATTTGTGTTTAACTTTGAGAATCCATTTGTTTCTAATAGTTTAACGTTCCTTGGAAAGGTCAAATAGATCTTAGATTTTATTGATTTTCATGAACTCTAATTCTTCTTTCACCACTTTTAACCATTTATCCTTTTAAGGACTCGATAAAGCGTCAATTACCTAATTAGGTTTATCCAATTCTGTAGGAGATACCCAGAAAACATAATCCTCAATCTAATAAGATCGTTTAGGTACACCTTTTCTTTTACATAATTGAAGTTCAGATTCCTTTATCGTATTTTGGAATTCATAATTACCACTTGGACTACGAGTCATTTCTTGATCCGTTGAGTTATCAAGTATCTCTAATGACATTACCTGATCATTTGATTTTAACATTTCATATAGAGGCTCAACTTCATCTCTTTCATCTTTTGGGAAAATTTCAGTATTACTTTCATCATCTAATTCATCAATGAATACATACCCTTAGGAGTGTTCTGGGTATCTTATAAAAATACATTTCTTTTTCTTTCGGACTTAGTTTACCAAACTTACCAAAACATTCTTTAATATACGCAACACAACCCCAAAGTCGTACATCGTTCATGTTTATTTTATGACCAGTCCAAATTTCATAAGGAGTGAAGATAATAATTTAGAGGGCACCTTATTCAATATGTAGGTTTCAGTCAATAATGCATCTCCTAGGAAAGAGATAGACAAATTTGTCTACGCCATCATTGACCTAGTCATGTCCAACAATGGTTTATTCCTTCTTTCAGCTACACCATTTTTGTTGAGGTGTATAAGGAGTAGTTAACTGTCTGATAATACCCACAAATTATTTTTGACAAATATTCACATTCTCGATCGGTTCTTAAAGCTTTTATGCTTTTATCTAATTAGTTTTTAACTTCATTCATATATCTTTTAAAGCACTAAAGTGCTTTAGAATTTATGAGAAATCAAATAGACATAATCAAAGCGCGTAAAATTATCAATAAATGTAATGAAGTACGTAGAACTAGACCTTGCCCTCACATTCATTGGACCATAAATATTAGAATGAATTAATTGGACTGAAAACTCAGCTCTTTTAGCCTTCCCAAATAGTTTACGCTTAATTTTTCTAGCAAGATAATTTTCACAAGTTGGTATATCAATTTTGGTGAAAGAACCTAAATGTCTTTCCTTTGCCAGTCTATTCATTCGATCTTTCCCTATGTGACCTAATCTTGCATGTCATTTAATAACATCAATATCATTGTTACTAGAATAACATGTCATTACACAACGGTCAACATCATAGTCATAAGTTGAAAGATTACAATATAAAATGATAAAACTATCATAACGAAGCTCAAAATCATATAAAACACTATCTAGAGTTATTTGAATACCATTACGACTAAAAATCAATTCAAAACCAACGTCTAAAATAATAGGCACGGATACTAAGTTTCATCGAATCTATGGACCATATAGGACGTCATGCAATATCAAAGAACGACCACCACACAAGTTCACTTTGCAAGTGCCTACCCTTTAGACATCCAGTTAAGCATTATTTCCTACCTAGATCCACCTTGATTTGGATGAAACTCGACGAAACTCCATAAATGTTTTTCGATCTCGACTCACGTGATCGGTGAATCCTGAGTCTATAATCCACATAGGATAAAATTCAGTTATTAAAGAAGTGCTAGAAAAATATGTAGCACTTTGAGATGTATTTAGTAATGCTACCTTTTTAGCTCGGTACAATCACGAGAAAAAAGCCCCAGCACTTGACAATTATAACACTTTATTTTACTCTTGTCTCTCTTCTTGAAACCCCATTTTTTCTTGGAATTTGGCTTCTTATTTTTCTTAGAGGGTCTTTCTATGGTCTCTTTGTTTTTTCTATTTCTTTTTCAATTCTTCTTGCACTTGAATTCTGAAGATTTTTTGTACCACTTGAGTCTGCTACAAAGGCATTAAAAGCAGCCTTAGCAGCATGAAGCCACTCATCTTCAAGTTCAACATGGCGGGTAACGTCACAAAAGGCTTTGATGCTATCATTATGGGTCAAGTTAACCTTCAAATGTTCTCAATTATTGATAAGAGACCGAATCACTACCTAAAATTGTTGATCATCTAAAAGAACATGACTGACACTCTTGAGTTGAACTATCATGTTTGACATCACTCTAAGGTGTTGTTTGATATTTTGATCATAACGTTTCTTGTAAGTTTCAAATTTGATAGTTAACTATCAGAGGTAGGTAACAGACGTACCCCTATACGTTTCTTGCAGATGTGCCCACATAGCATGAGTAGTAAAAAATTCCTCACCTTCATGTATGAGGTCATCAACCACAAAACTTACTTTATTACACGTCCAGTGGAATTAGCCTTTTTCCAAGATTTATAAGCTTCCAAATTCCTTATGTGTTGTGTAGTGTTACCCTCTTCTAATTGATTCAAAACATGATTTATACCTTCGAGAACATTTTGCTCTTCTGTAATTGTCATTGTTAAATTTTTCACCTTTATTTAAGTCAACAATAATACTTTTTGATGTTATGTCTGTTTCGAGAGATAATAGGGTAAGAATTTTAATCAATTATGCATGCGACATACACATTCAAGTAAATCAATTCTTATAAAAAGTTTTATTTTTAATGTAAAATTAAAAAGACACGTAAGCATCCAATCATCATTTAATAACTAAATATTTAACAAAAATTCGAAACTAATTTCTTAATCTGTATACTAATATATTTAAGACCATAATAACAAGAACTTATATGTCTAATAATTAACAACATATGATAATGCACAATTGAATAACAACACACCAATTCATAATAGGATAAAACACATATATTCATATTAAAACATAATCAAAGGTGCTCATTACAAAATATGCAAAAAAAAAAAAAATACTTAAATACTGGACTATGATTCTATGTGATCACGCTGGTTATCTAGCTTAAAGAGTCACTATGAACCTCCATAATGATCTGTTAGGACTAAAATCATGATGGACGTCTGCTAGTTCCTTCTGCCAATAATCTAGTAAGAAATTATACAAGATACCTAAAACAATGTAATCCTCAACATAGATGTAAATAGTCATATTGTAACACCTCGGTCTTAGAAAGGGGTAATTTTAGAAAGAACTAAATTAGAAATACCCAATTTGAGGTTTGTGAAAGTTAGTCTTCAATTGTGAGTTTTGGTTCAACTTCAAATGACCATGAGATATAAAATGAAAGATCTTTGAGTCCTCTTTCCAACGCCACCGAGTTTGCTAAATTTCGAGTTCGGATGAGGAAGATATGCCTGTTTGAGTTCAGCCTGTTCAGTTAAGGAAATTCATCCGAATTAAGGAGGGGTATTTTGGTCTTTTCCTTACCCCACTAAGTCCACACGTTTTTTCAACCAAATTAGGGGTCAAAGCTGATTAAAATCAGTTTACGCTAAAGTCTAAAACATTTGGAAGGTTAGGGCAAAGTTCAAGAGGAAAAAAGGGAGAAAAGCTTCAAGTGTTCAAGATTCCTTGCAATCTTTGAGGATTTTCGCCAAGAATTTGATTCTTTTGAGGTATGTAAGTTTTCATAGTGTTTGTTCTCCCTCACGCCAATCATGTTAACCTTTACCCTTTCATTCTTGAAGTTGATTATTAAGTTCTTGAGAAGTTCTTGAGTTTAAAATTGAAAATTGAAGTCTTCAAATCCTTGAGGTGAGGTTTTTGTGTAATATTTGAGTATCTTGATTGAGTTTTGTTTGGGTATCATTCGAAGTATTCTAGGTTTGTGAATTTTTGTGAAATTGGACCATAGAACTGAAGTGGGTATGAGTTAAATTGAGTTTGGGAGAGGAAGAAAAGATCGGGCAAAAATACACGCCCAGGTCCGCGTCGCGGAGGCGCTATAAAATTTAGTCCCTAAAATAATTACCTCCTCTTCTCGTCGCGGAAAGGATACAGAGTCCTCGGTCTCAAAAATTATTTCGCGACCAAAAAATTAATTTCATCTCCGCGTCGCACCAGTGTTCACCAACTTGTGTTTTCGCTTGTTTCTTATGATGAACTATCTTAACCTTTCTTAATAATTGAGATATCCTACATTCCAAAGCATAACTCTTGAATTCACATTTCTTATTCAAGATAGAGTTAAGAGTAAAGTTCGAGGGAGTCCTTTGAGTCATTTTGAGAAGTCTTTTACAAACTTTTAAAACTTGTTTTAAAACTTGAGTACTTGAGCTTAAGGATGAGAAGAGTTGAGTTCATGTTTTCAAAATGAATATAAGGGAACTAAGTATTTCCAAGAGTAAATGTTATAAATTTAAATTGAGAGGAAACTTTGATTTCCAAATGAGTTCATGAGGAGTTTTTGAGCACTATCTTTTTTAAGAGAACCTTTTGAATAATAATCTCAAAGTTTGAGTATAGGGAAATGTTTTAAACATATGAGCATGAGTTATATTATTGGGAGTAGTATTGAGCACCGATATGGAGACGAGTTTAGACAACTCAAAGTCACAATAAACCATGTATGCCAACATGGGTAAAGGGTCATACTTTTTAGATGATTTCTTAATGCTTTTAAGCATAGCTTAGTGGATCCACTTAGTTGAGGATGTCTTATACTCCGGCAAGGTTTAGGATAGTTCTGGCAACGTGGGCGAGACGTTGTATCATCACATAGCTCATAATGATGGTTGTCGGTTAGAGAATCTCCCAAATAAGAGTCAAAGAGTTATTATTGTATTTTAAAATATATTGAGTTATTACCTTCTGTTTTAATAGAATTCTTTATACTGCATCTTTATTGTTGCTTTTATATTAAATTGAATTGAGTATTTCTGAGTTGAGTATCCATGAGTTGAGTTGAATTGAGGTGAGGTGAGTATGTTATCTTTTTTATTAGTTCAAGCTTATTTCTATGCTTTAGAGTTCCCCTTACACGATTGTACATTCAATGTACTGACGCCATTTGGCCTGTATTTTTATGATGCACATAGAGGTATTCGGGGTCATCAATAGGCTCCCCTTTGATACCACTTGCAGTCCAGTTAACTTTGGTGAGCCACCTTGCTTCTGGAGGATTTCCACTTTTATTTTCAGTTTTGTTAGGAGGTCGTGGGTTTTGTACCGACTTCATAGACAGTAGTGTTTTGAGGAGTCTTTTCCATTTCTTTGTTAATGTTTAAGACTTGAGTTGCCTATTAATCGTTAGTTGAATATTTTTATATATTCTGAGTTATTTATTTGAGACAGCTTAGTTAAATCTTTGCATTTGAAGTTCCTGTATTGTTGAGTAAGTCTTTCTCTGAGTATTGAAACAGGCCAAGGGTTCGCTTGGGAACCAGCAATGGTTCTCGAGTGCCAGTTACGCTCAGGGTGTTTGCTCGGGGCATAACAAACTTGGTATCAGAGCATAGAGTTCAAGAGTACTAGGGTGTCTATAAAGTCGTGTCTGTAGAGTCCTGGTTATCTGTGTGAAGAATGCCACATCTATAATTAGGAGGCTACGACATTTAGGAAATATCTCAATTCTTTCATACTTTTTTCGTGTGATAGAGTTCAACTCTATAAAAATTTCTTTCTAATTCGTGCTTGCGCGTATCTTTCAGATCATGCCTCCATGAAGAGTTGTTCGAGGTCATCCTTCTACGAGCAATGTTGATCCCCAGGATCAAGGGATCCCCAATGCACCAGAAGTGCAACCCCAAGGAGAGGTCACTAATGTTGAGTTCCAGGATGCTATATGGATGTTGAGTCAAGTGGTGACCAACCAAGCTGGGCAATACAGAGGGGTTCATCAGGATGTGGCTGATACATCCAGGATCTGTGAGTTCTTGAGGATGAATCTTCCAGACTTCACAAGGTCAACTATCACTGAATATTCGGAAAACTTTGTGGAGGAGCTGCAGACGGTGTTTGAGGTTATGCATGTTACTGACGCTGAGAGTGTAGAACTAGTTGCATACCAACTCAAGGGTGTTGCTAGGATCTGGTACGACCAATGAAAGAAGAGTAGAGCTGAAGGGGCACCAATTGTGAGTTGGGTTGTGTTCAAAAGTGCCTTCATGGGGCGTTTCTTTCCCTGTGAGCTGAGAGAGGTAGAGGTAAGGTAATTCCTCACTCTAAAGCAAGAATCCATGAGTGTGTATGAGTACCGCCTCTAGTTTACTAAGCTTTCCGTTATGCTTCGGAGATAGTTGTTGATATGAGGAGCAGGATGTATTTGTGTCTAGGTTGTCTCGCTTGTCGAGTAAGGAGGGTAAGGAAGCTATGTTGATAGGGTACATGGACATAGAAAGGCTTATGATCCATGTGCAGCAGGTTGAGCAAGACAATTTGAGAGCTAGGGAGGAGTTCCGTAGCAAGAAGGCTAAGACCACAGGTAATGAGTCCAGACAACAGAACATCGGAAATGCAAACTGGTCATCTTTTCAACAAAATCCAACTGGACCTGCTCCATCATCTGCTAGTGCACCTGCACCAAAGAACAGAGGTGAGTTTAGGAATCAGAACTCACAAAACTTCAAAGCTTGACCTGCTCAATCTCAAGGTAGTGCGTCACAAGGGGCCAACTGCACTCATGCATGTATTATGTGTGGTAGGAACCACCCAGGAGCATGTCGTTATGGCTCCACTGGTTGTTTCAGGTGTGATCAGAAAGGTCACTTCATTAGAGAGTGCCCTAAGAATAGGCAGGGAAATGGTAATGGGGGAAATAGAGCCCAATCTTCTTCAGTGGCTCTGCCAGAAAAAGCTACTTTAGGGACATGCGGAGAAGAAAACCGTATGTATGCTATCACTAGTCACCAAGAGCAAGAGAATTCACCTAATCTTGTCACTGGTATGATCAAAGTCTTTACTTTTGATGTATATGCATTGTTTGATCCAGGTGCGAGTCTATCTTTTGTGACTCCGTATATTGCTATGAGTTTTGACATTCTTCCTGAGTAACTTCTTGAGCCTTTCAGTGTTTCCACACCTGTTGGTGAGTCTATTCTAGCTGAGAGAGTTTATCGTGATTGTAATATTTCTGTCAATCACAAGGGCACCATGGATGACTTAGTCGAGCTAGACATGGTGGACTTTGATGTTATTCTAGGTATGGACTGGCTTCAAGCTTGTTATGTCTCAATTGATTGTAGAACTCGAGTAGTTAAGTTCCAGTTTCCTCATGAGCCAGTTATGTAGGAGTAGTTCAGTAGTGCCTAAGGGTCATTTTATTTCGTACCTTAAGGCCAGAAAGTTATTTTCCAAGAGGTGCATCTATCTCTTAGTCTGAGTTAATGACTCTAGTGTTGAGACACCACCTATTCAGTCAGTTTCAGTTGTGAGTGAGTTTATAGAGGTCTTTCCGGATGATCTTTCCGAAGTCCCTCCCGAGAGAGAAATAGACTTCGGTACAAATATTCTTCCTGATACTCAACCTATTTCTATTCCGCCATATATAATGGCTCCAACTGAGTTAAAAGAGTTAAAAGAATAGTTGAATTACCTTCTTGATAAAGTTTTCATTCAACCAAGTGTCTCACCTTGCGGCGCTCCGGTCTTATTTGTAAGGAAGAAGGATGGTTCTCTTAGGATGTGTATTGATTACCGCCAATTGAACAAGGTCACTATAAAGAATAAGTATCTCCTTCCAAGAATTGATGATCTATTTGATCAACTTCAGGGTGCCACGTGTTTTTCTAAGATAGACCTCAGATCTAGCTATTATTATTTGAGAGTAAGGGAAAGTGACATCCCGAAGACAACATATAGGATCCGTTATGGTCATTATGTGTTTTGGTTATGTCTTTTGATTTGACTAATGCTCCTGCAGCGTTGATGGACCTTATGAACAGAGTGTTTAAGCCATATCTTGATATGTTTGTTATCATATTCATTGATTACATTCTAATTTATTCGAGGAATGACGAAGATCATACTAGTCCTCTCAGAGTAATTCTCCAAACTCTCAGAGATAGAGAGTTAGTTGTATGCCAAATTTTCCAAGTGTGAGTTTTGGCTTGAGACAGTGGCGTTCATAGGCCACATTGTTTCTATTGAAGGGATTCGAGTTGACACACAGAAGATTGAGGCAGTGCAAAACTGGCCCAGACCCACATCTCCTATTTGTATTAGGAGTTTCTTAGGGTTGGCTGGTTATTATAGAAGGTTTGTCGAAGGGTTATCATCTATTTCATCCCCGATGACAAAGTTGACTCAGAAGACAGCGAAGTTCCAATGGTCAGAAGCATGTGAGAAAAACTTTCAGGAGTTGAAAACGTGGTTGACTACTACCCCAGTGTTGACCTTATCGTAGGGTACACAAGGCTTTGTTGTGTATTGTGAAGCGTCTAGAGTTGGACTAGGTTGTCTATTGATGCAGAATTTCAAAGTTATAGCTTATGCCTCCAAACAACTTAAGATTCACAAGAAGAATTACCCAACCCATGATCTAGAGTTAGCTGATGTAATGTTTGCTTTGAAAAAATGGTGTCACTACCTCTATGGTGTTCATGTTGATGTGTTCACTGATTACAAGAGTCTTCAGTCAGAAAGAGCTTAATCTCAGACAGAAGAAGTGGTTGGAGTTACTCAAGGATTATGACATGAGTATCTAATATCACCCAGGTAAGGCTAATGTTGTTGCTGATGCTTTAAGAAGGTTATCTATGGGTAGTACTGCCCATGTTGAGAAAGGCAAGAAAGAGTTAGCAAGAGATGTGCACAGACTTGCACGATTGGGAGTCCGGTTGTTGGATTCCAATGAAGATGGAGTGGTGGTGATGAATGGGACTGAATCATCACTAGTGTCCGAACTGAAAGAGAAACAAGACCAAGACCCTGTTTTGCTTGAATTGAAGACAAACGTTCATAACCAGAAAGTAATGGCTTTTCAACAAGGGGGAGATGGTGTGTTGAGGTATCAAGGTAGATTGTGTGTACCAAAGGTGGATGAACTCCAAGAGAGGATCATGGAGGAAGCTCATAGCTCTAGATACTCTATCTATCCTGGTTCCACAAAGATGTGTCATAACTTGTGAGAAGTCTCTGGGTGGAGTAGTATGAATAGGGGTATTGCAGAGTTCGTCACTAAGTGCCCGAATTGCCAACAAGTCAAGGTAGAGCACCAGAGGCCCGGTGGTATGGCTCAGAACATAGATCTTCCGGAATGGAAGTGGGAGATGATCAATATGGATTTCATTACTGGTTTACCGCGGTCTCGCAGGCAGCATGATTCGATTTGGGTGATTGTAGATCGGATAACTAAATCAGCCCATTTCTTACCGATAGAGACTACCTTTTCAGCAGAAGATTATATCAGGTTGTATATTCAAGAGATAGTCAGACTTGAGGGAGTTCCAGTGTCTATCATTTCAGATAGAGGTGCGCAATTCACCGCACAGTTTTGGAAGTCTTTCCAGAAAGGCTTGGGCTCGAAGATGAACGTTAGTACTACTTTCCATCCTCAGACTGATGGTCAAGCATAGCGTACGATTCAGACTTTAGAGGATATGTTGAGTGCGTATGTGATTGATTTCAAGGGTAATTGGGATGATCACTTACCTGTCATATAGTTTGCTTACAACAACAGTTATCACTCTAGTATCCAGATGGCTCCTTTTAAGGCTCTGTATGGGAGAAGATGTAGATCTCCTATTGGACTGTTTGTGGTTGGTGAAGTTGGGTTCATAGGACCAAACTTGGTTCATCAAGCTATGGAGAAATTGAAGATCATTCCAGAAGGGTTGAAAACAGCGCAAAGTCGTCAGAAATCCTATACCGATGTTACGAGAAGAGACTTGGAGTTTAAGGTGGACAATTGGGTTTATTTGAAGGTTTCACCCATGAAGGGTTTTATGAGGTTTGGAAAGAAGGGTAAGCTTAGTACCCAGTATATTGGTCCTTACAGGATATCCAAGAGGATTAGCAATGTAGCTTATAAGTTGTAGCTACCATCAGAGTTAGCAGCACTCCATCTGGTATTCCACATTTCAATGTTGAAGAAGTGTTTGGCGATCCTTCACTTATTATACCTACTGAGGATATTGTTATTAAGGAATACCTATCTTATGAGTAAATACCCATTGAAATACTTGATCGTCAGGTTCGCAAGTTGAGGACCAAGGAGGTAGCATCAGTAAAGGTCTTATGGAGAAATCAGGTTGTTGAGGAAGCTACTTGGGAGGCTGAGAAGGATATGAAGAAGAGATACCCACATCTCTTTTCTTTCGGAGAATTCCAGACCAAGGTAATGATTTTTTTATAAAGCACTCTTTAAATTGATATGCTATGTTATGTTAAACTGCATGTTGGGTGTTTGAGTTGCGTGTTAGATGTTCCTAGTTTTTTAAGTCTTTTATATTCTTTTTCGTAATTAGTAAGTCTTAATTGTTATGTATTAATATTTTTATATGTAATACCAATTTGTTTTGCGTATATACTTGTTTTCATGTATTAATTCTTTCGTACATGGCTCTGATACCATTTTCGGTGGGGGTAGGGTCGAATATAGCTTCGATTAGCTTTCTTATAATTTTTATCATATCTGATTAAAAGTTTTTTGATAAAATTCTTGTTCTGTGGTAGTTTTGCGGATTATTTCATTTATATCGTTTATCATGGTTCTTAGCAATCTCATTCGAGGACGAATGTTCCCGAGGGGGAGATATTGTAACACCTCGGTCTTAGAAAGTGTGATTTTAGAAAGAACTAAATTAGAAATAGCCAATTTGAGATTTGTGCAAGTTAGTCTTCAATTGTGAGTTTTGTGTCAAATTAAAATGACTATAACTTTTAGCACTGGATGAGTTAGGTGGCTCATCAGATATCAAATTAAAGATCTTTGAGTCTTCTTTCCAACGCCAGCGAGTTTGCTAAATTCCAAGTTTAGATGATGGAGATATGCTCGTTTGGGTTTTAGCCTGTCCAGTTAAGGAAATTCATCCGAATTAAGGAGGGGTATTTTGATATTTTCCTTACCCCACTAAGTCCACACGTTTTTTCACCCAAATTAGGGGTCAAAGCTGATTAAAATTAGTTTACGTTAAAGCTAAAACGTTTGGAAGGTTAGGGCAAAGTTCAAGAGGAGAAAATGGAGAAAAGCTTCAAGCGTTTAAGATTCCTTGTGATCTTTGAGGATTTTCGCCAAGAATTTAATTCTTTCGAGGTATGTAAACTTTCATAGTGTTGGGTTTGTTCTCCCTCACACCAATCATGTAGACCTTTAGCCATGAATTCATTCATGTACCTTTTCACTAAATTTATCCTTAGTTGTCTCCTTTGAGCCTAAACCCTTTTATTGGCAACCACATTACAAGTGTTATTCTTTTTGAAAAAAGTAACCCTCTTTTGAACCATTCCCTCCTTGAACTTGAGAATTGTGAAAGTTGAGGCTAAAATGCTAAGTTGGGGTGTTATGGGAAACTCATAGATTGGATGCTTATCACATGAAAGCTTGATATAAAAAAAAGAGATTGACAAAAGGAGGAAAAAGTCTTAAAGAAAGAAAAAGTTTTGAAAAAAAAAGAAAGTGAATAAATTAGTCTTGAATTATCCAAAGATTGAAAATAGTTGCATGTGGGGAATCTAGAGTTGAGATAAGAAAAGAAAAATAAAAAAATAACGTGGAATGTGCATTGATTTGAAAAGTGAATAAAAGTAAAAAAGTTTGAAATGATGAGTTGTTGTGAGTGTTCAAGGAGGGTGTAGTCATTTGTACCTGAATAATATCCTAACCTTCCCCAAGCCTATATTACAAGGTTAACAAAGTCCTTTGAGATTTCTAACCAGATGAAATTTAGTCAATGTTGATTGAAAATATGAGCAAGCCTATGGTATGACATTTGTGTGCGTGAGATGATACTTTGAGAGTGTGAGTGATTGCATATTTATTCCTTGTATTGTAAATACTTTGTGAGTGTGTTGGGCCATTTCCCTTTCCTTGTGAGGGCATGTAAGTTGATAAAGTTGAGATTTTGAAAATTCCTAACTAAATCAAGTGAACATGTAAAAGAACTAATGAGTTGAGTCACTTCTTGAGTCTGAGTTGTTGTCTCTTAATGATTCTTGTTTCTTGAAAATGTGCCATGAGAATGAGGGTATTTAGTTTGTGAAAATTTTGCTTGTGGACTAATTGTTAGTACCAACCGAAGCCATTACCTTTATTCTTAATTGAAAGGTGAAATTGATTTGTGGTGTGTGTTAAAATTAGAGCCTCTTGTGTTTTAGACTTTCTTTACTTGAGGACAAGCAAAGTTTTTAAGTTGGAGGTGTTGATGAGTGGTGGATTTCTACTCATTTGAGGCTCTTTTCTTAGTTATTTTGCTTGCTTTAGTTTATAATTGGTGCTTTTAAACTATTTTTTTCTTCATTTTTGCAGGAAAATGAAATGGAGACCTGATTTAGATGACATTTGAAGAAATCAAGTGGAATTGAGGCAAGAAGAGGTAAAAAGGAGGAAAGTTGAACAGGTAGCTGAAGTACTCATCGCGATCATGTGAAATAGGGGCCGCAATCGCATTGGCCAAGAAATTTAGACTTCACGATTGCGTGGTCAGCGGTCACGATTGCGTGACCTAGTGACACTACTCATCACAACCGCGTGAGTTACTTGTCGCGACGCAAAGAGCAAATTCTTGTGCCTGGTCAGACTGGAAATTTCACCGAATTGATCTCAAAAACGTTTTTTACACTCACCACCAGTCATTATTCAGATTATGCAAGAATTGATGCAATAGACAATCCAGTTTTAGTTATTTTTCTTAGCTTAGAGAAAACCTTGTAGTGTTCTTAATTTGGGTGAAGATTTTGAAGGCAAGTTGCCTCACAATTCACATTTGGATTAGAAGATTGTCTTCTTAATAGTAAAATCTCTTGTGCCCTTCTACTTTCCTTTCTTTGCCTTGCTAGAATTGTGGGTGTAATTGTGTATATGAAATTTGGGTTTTGTTCTAGAAATAGACAAAATTATTTGTGTATTTGATTTATCATTCTATTGCTTTTGTGATTCCTTGATTCCATGCTTAAATTCATGAAGTGGGTTTAATCTAGTTTTCTGTCAGTAAAGGCATAGATGATCAATTGGTCCAAGGAGGTTTAATAAGTAAACCATATGAGGTAGCAGCGTTATTGCTAGATGATATGACCAAAGCTAACTGAGCATGTCATACTAGAGATGTCATGACCCAGGGGTACCCCCTAGATGTAACATGGCGTATAGGACCCCGAAAGACCCCATACAAGCCATTTAGCATTCATAATATAAGAAATAGAACAAAAAAAGTATAACGACATTTCAAGTTCAATAGTTGTATAAAAGAAAAGCGGAAGTCTAAAACACTTTGTCTCAATAGCCATCTAATACAATAGAATGAAATTGGGCCTAGCCCATACATCATGTCCAAAACTGAAATATAAGAAGTAAACTAAGAACAATGAAAGTCTGTCATTGAAGCATGAGGACTCACCGAAGCTCATGAACCTTGCAATCAACCACTAGCCACGAAACTGAGAAACCTGACTGTCGGACCCTACATTTGGGGAAATGTAGGCAAGAGTATGCGCTAGTACAAAATAATGTACCAAGTATGATAGCTATGCATAAAACATTTAAATCATGCTAAAATAGGACATTTCATGACATGCAATTGACCAAGCTAAAACATGATATTAAAGGGTTAGAAAACATAAGTCATAAAACGTGGTCAATGCAAGCTAACACCATTTAAAGTCTTTGAACACATGTGAGATGCTTCTTGAAGTAACCTTGGTTCATTATTATTGTGGGAAGTAGCCTTAACCGACATAGAGACCATGTGACCTATAACATGATCCCCCGATGTCTCCCACACCGAAAAGGGTTTTCCTACTTGCCAAGGTAAGGACCATGAACTTCTAGCTTAGGTGGATTCACTAGCTAATGTCTATCTAGATAATCATCCTATGGGGGCACATAGGTAAGGGATAAGGAGATTGCTTCTAGAAACCCAACCTCTACTAACGGGAGAGCTTCCATCTCAATATCCTCTAAGTGCTAAGCATAAATCCCACGGAATAGTCGTTTCTTGCTTGTACTTATTATCCATGGAAGGACACATCATCTTGCCAATCCAAGCTAAGTCATTATCCATGAAAAGGTATCATTCAATAACCAATCCAAGCTAAGTCATTAGGATAGCTCTTAATCTTTGATTCAATTAGGTGAGAAGACCTTTCAACCTTAAAATTCTTATTATGTGAGAAAACCTTTCACATCATGCTTTTATGTGTTTATGAGAAAATCCTTTCTATAACACAACAACAACATCATCATTGATACTTTACTCTCAAAGCATCCTTAAAATATTTGCATAGATTTCATAAGCACATGCATAATTCCATAATTTACCTTTCAAGGTTCAAAACTCACTTTCAATCATAAATATTTATAAAACATGGGTTAGATATAGATTTCATCATAAATTCATGTAATTCTATCAATACATGTTTGCTTTCATAAAAATATTCCTTCATAATAAAAATCCCAAATCATATGATCATAACTTGGAAAATATGGGAATTACATGGGTTCATAGGGGAATCATCATAAAACCATAGTATTTCATCAATTCATGCATAAGAGATCATAATTCAATCATTTAAATCAATAATCAAGAGAGCCCATGATAATTGAAGAAAACCCTAACTAAATTGGGGATTTCTAACTTTGAAAGTAAGAGAATTTGGGAACTCCATGAATGGAAGGAATCAATGGATGAAAACTACCATACCTTGGATCCAATTGCTTATCTTCAATGGATGAATGGAGACTTGACCTTGAAACCCTAGGTTGACTCCTTCTTCTTCAAGCTTTCTAGAGAGAGATATATTTGAGAGTTCTTATTTTTGGTGAATTTGAAGAGAATGAACTAATTTGGGGGTTGGAATCACTTATATAGGGGTCTTAGTGAAGGGTAAAACAACGTAATATAGGGATAAAATAATTAGGAAAAGACCAAACTATCCTCCAACTAACTGCCGAAACTACCATTCACGGCCACGACCGACGGACCGTGGACAAGACGATGGTCCGTCCGGCACGACCATCATTCGTGGTCCGAAACATGGGTTTGGGGGGTCTGGACCACGGGCCCTCGACCACGGACCGTGGTCCCACCAACAGTCCGTTGGTTCAGGCCGTGGTTCCAACTTTTTGAACCCCTTTTTGGGTGTCCATCCACAGACCAACCTACGGTGCGTGGTCCTATCCACGGGCCGTGGGTGGCCTCCATTGGATGGCACCTGCAGCTCTTGGAAAAAGCTGCATTGCCCCATCTCCATTCCGGGGTGTTATAAGAGAGGACCAGGTGTCTACTCAACAGGGCATGAGCAAAGAACAAATTGAGAAGGACAATGAACGAGATGAAAATATGATGACCCAACTTGATTTGTTATCTAAACACGTCATGGAAGGTGGCTAGAAGTCAATGAATGTGGTTGGAACAAGTAGTGGGCAGTTCCCGAATGATGAAAGTTTGAGGCATTATACAACAAGGAAGTACAATATTTGGGAAACCAAATGGGGGGTTCTCACAAAAACTACCAACGACAAGGTGAGAACCAAGGTTGGAACAAGGAGCGAGATAGTGGTTGGAAAGATTGGAGAGGTTGAAATTGTAGAGATAGAGAGGTTGAAAAAGATAGATATATTCCTCCCCATGATTATCCACAACCAAAGGAACCAGTTGGTCCGAAAGGAAACTGAACCGAGGAAATGCTCACAAGGATCTTCAACAAGGTTGAAGGATATGACAAGGTTTTAAAAGAATTAAAAAATGACTCTCCACCTTATCTCGAATGGTGACCTCTCATTCGGTCTCTATCAAACAGTTGGAGACTTAGATGTGCCAGATCTCCACCCATATCAATCCGAGGTAAAATGGAACGTTGCCTAGTGACACCGAGCCAAATCCTAAATATGAATATAGATGAAGTGATAACTATGTCGTGCCACGCCGTTAAATAAGACGCTTCTTGGGAGGCAACACAAGTTTTTACTTTTGTTTTATTACTTTCAATAACGTGTGTTGTGAGTGCAGGTTGAAAGGAAGTCAAAGTATTCTGAAGGACATACTAGGCGATGCCAAAACCATAACAGTGATTCACCTAAGGCATTGTGCAAACTCATTCTTTTCCGCCATTTGAGCTGGAAAATATGGAAAAGTGTACTGTCAACTTAGGCGATCTGAGCTCTAAATGGCGATACGCCGAAGTACACTATATAGACTCTATCAAGTTCACCAAATTAGCCTTTAGGTTTGGTATTCATTCAGGCCTCTTCGGCGAGCTTCAACTCCATTTGGTGATCCACCGAACTCACTCAGTGATGTTAGTCGTGACCACCGAACGTGCCTAGTATAAGAAGGCCAAGGGTCTTTTCATTTTAAAAAATAAAACCCTTTGCTATCTCTGAGATCCTTTTCTTCCATTCACTTCCAAAATTATATTTCAGTGTGTGAGTGTCCTTGTGTGCGATTTTTGAGTACCTGGATTGCATTATCTTGCGTAGTTAGTCAACCCAAACCCTAAACTCTCTCACTTGGTAGTGTTTACTTCTTCTTGAGATTGGTGATTGACTTCTATCTCATGATTTGTGTTTAATATTATGTTTTGTGTATGGGCTTAAGGCTATTTGATGCTTGTTGTTAGTTAATTTCATTTGGTAATTATATGTTGTTGGTATTGAACTATGCCCATGAATTAGATGCTTGAACCTATGCCTAAATTGCAAAATTGATTGTTCTGGTTTGTTGTTGAAATTGAATATGGATTATTTCTGGGTCTTGATTGAATTGTGTATGTGTAAAGTCTAATTAGCCCAATGTTGACCCGATTGCATGATTTTGTTCAATAATAGATGGAGTGACGACATTCTTAACGGCAAATCGTCAATTCAAGCAATACTTTACGATATTCAGGGGAATTCTGAGTACCCGTGGGTAGAAAAGCATGTGGGTTGATTGTAAAGTTGATGGGAGTTGGGTATTGGGGTTAAAATAAAAAATATAGGCACTGGGATGAATAGTGCCTATTCGGCGAGGTTGTCTTTGCTCGCTAAGGCAGTAAGGTGAATCTTCGAATAAGACATAGACCGCCTTCCTTGATTTGTGGTTGAAATAAAAAATATAGGCACTGGGATGAATAGTGCCTATTCGGCGAGGTTGTCTTTGCTCGCTAAGGCAGTAAGGTGAATCTCCGAATAAGACATAGACCGCCTTCCTTGATTTAATATGTGACCTGGGTACTGTCTCATTTGCATTTGAAGATAGTGTGTTTAATAGTAAAATCTCTTGTTCCCTTCTTCTTTCCTTGCTTTGCATTGCTAGAATTGTGGGTGTAATTGTCTATATGAAATTTGGGTTTTGTGCTAGAAATAGACAAAATTATTTGGGTATTTGATTTAACATTTTATTTCTTTTCTGATTCCTTGATTCCATGCTTAAATTCATGAAGTGGGTTTAATTTTGATTTCATTCTTTGATATATAATCTGAGAGTGCACGCTTGAATCTTGCTTCCCATCTTTGTGAGTTTCTCAAAAGAGATTCGTGAAGTGGAGAATTAGGTTAATAATCATATTTCAACTTTGAGTCCTATGTTTGAGACCGAAAGGAGATGATTTGGGTCTACTTTATTGAATGCTAAAATTGCTAGAAATAGGGGTTTATATTAATGTATTGGATGTCTTTGTTGTTGAACATGATTGAGAACGAAAGGAGATTTCGTTACATAGCACTTTAACACCAAAGGAGATTAGTGTTGATTGATGACGATCTAGTTATATGATTGATTTAGCTTGTGTTGAAATGCAACGGATCATTGAATTGGTGTTGAATTCCAAATTTCCCAATTCCCATATATCCCTTGCTTGGTAGTGTCTTTTCCCAAATCCATCATTTTGTTACCAAAATTACTCTTAATTTGATAATTTTGTATAGTGTGTGCTTAGGTTCAAACTTGTAACTGTTTATCCTTTGTTTTTCCGATTGCCGATCGATACCACTGAAATTATCCTCAAGACAATTAAGAGAATAAGCGATCGCCGTCAATAAAAATACCCAACTAAGAGTCGGGCTGAAATCCAACTTAGAGTGATATAGTGTAGAGATTTCAACTAGGAAAATTTGATTGTATATCAATTCATTTGCAGCAATAAATAGAAGGGTGGAAGATTCCACCAAATATACGAAAAAGGGTTTTTATATCAAGAGTCACAGTTAAATTAGAATTTCAGGAATTCAAACAATTAGGAAATAATCTAAAGGTGAAGGGATTGGAATCGATGTTACATAGAGGTTGTTGTTTTGCTCAATAGTGCTTAATAATCATGGATAGGCTGGGTCATCTTCAATGACACTAATCTTATTTCGATCTCATAGTACCAATTTATAGAATCACCTTTCAGTCTCATCCCATGTGAATTACAATTCAATCCATTACCTTACAAAATCTCTCTTTCGAGCAGATTTGAGCAAATAGATCCGACCCATAATCTCTCTTTCGAACAAACCACTGACATCAAACCTTAATTGCATGCATTAAACTAATTACCCACTCCCATTGATCTATATCGAGCATCAATTGAAGATTGAAAATAGAATTAAGCTTGCACCCTTAACTCATAAATTAACCCATGTTAATTAGCTCAAAGCCATGAATGAACAGCCATAAAACAGAGAAAATTAGAATCCCCATAATTGCAGCCCTAGAGTTAGGGTTTTAGCCACACATCATAAAAAGTAAAGAAATTATACCTATCATCAGAACAACCATGAATGTGATGAAATTAAGTAGTAATAATCAATACCCACTTCGATTTCAACTTCCAATTATCAGTTTTCAGAGTGAAATATTTAAACCCCAAAACTAAGAATATTTCTTTAAGAGTTCAAAAGTTAACTGTCTAAAAATACAACGTTAAGAACTGAAATTCTTTTCCAAAAGCTTATCTAAAAATCTAATATAATGATGAGTGGTAGATTTACATTCATTTGAGGCCTATTTAACTCAATAAATAGTGTCCTCAATGCCTAATTATGTCCTATTATAATGATTGTCTGATGATTTGCATCTGTACAAGATAAAGGACGAGGCAAGGATGAATGTTTGAAGGAATGACCAATAACATGAAAAGAAGTGCCAACTCCACATTGTTCATCGCCTAACAAGAACGGCGGATCGCCTAATTGGCACGACCTCACCCAAGTTGACAGTGCTCAAGAATTAAATTATTGAGGTAGGTTGGCCAACTAAAAGAGGAAAGGCGACACACTGAATGAGAAAGGCGAATATGCTGACCATCACCGAATGTGACAGACTTGGAGAAAAATTGAAAGCTTAAGAAGGTGCACAACGGTGGTACTCAACGATCCATGGAATGTGAAAGGCAGACTTGAAAGATCTTGCCGACTGAGATTCAAACACCTGAAGCCTGAAGAAAAACAAAGGCGAGCTAAGGAGTAAACGATAATCAACCGAATGTACTCGGTGAGCCTGACAAACGTCGCTTAAATAGTCACGCATTGAGTTTTGGACCAAATTTAGGGATACTATAGATATCCCAAAGGAGAGAGAAAAAGGGGTCCAAAAATAGTTAGAGAATTCTTTATTTCTTAGAGAGAAAAATACTTTTTACTTTATGAAGAATGCTTTTTTAGTTTTGGGGTTTTTCAACTTTTCTCTTGAATTCGACAAATTGAAGTTTGAATCTAATTGGGTATTTCTTGTAATTGCTTAGTATAATGTTAACCTTGTCTGCTTTCATGAAAGGTATCATTTCTTCATATTTTGTGATGGTTTCCTAAAACACCAAAGTCTAGGGATAAAATAATGCGGTTGGGTGTTGATTTAATGTAGTGGGTATTGTGTTATGCTCTGTTTTGTTGTTGTTCATATATGAATTTGGGTTAATTAGCATGGGGATAACTTATGGGTTAAGGTTACAAACTCAATTCCTACATTCAATCTCCTATTGATGCTCTAAAGAAATTGATAGAAGTGGATAATTAGTCCAATACTTGCAATTTAGGGTTGATGTCTGTAACTTGCTTGAAAAAAGAGGTTATGGGTCGTATCTATTTTCCCTATTTCTGCATCGAAAGAAGGAATTTTGTAGGGTATTGGGTTGTTATGCATATAGATAAGACTGAACAAAGTTTCTATGAACTAATGCTAGGAGATCGAAAGAAGATTAGTGTCATTGAAGATGAACCAGCCTATCCATGAATGTACATCACTATAGATCAACTCAATTACCCCTATGTGACATCGATTTCCAATCCCCACACCCCTAGATTAATTGTTACTTATTTGAATTTATGAAATCTTCGCTTAGTTGGGACTCTTAAAACAAAAATCCTTTTTTTATAAATTTGGTTGAATAATCTACCCATTGTTCTTATTGCTGCAAATGAATTAATTTACAATCTTAATTTCTTGGTAGAATTCCTTTCCTTGTATCATTCCCTCTGAGATTCGACCCCGACTCTTAGTTAGATATTTATATTGAGAATGATCACTTACTCTTTAGATTTATTTTAGAGAGTAGTTTGAGCATTATAAAAAATGACGCCGCTGCCGAGGATTGATGGAAAGTAATTCCATTTGAGAAATTTGTTTGTAAAATCTTTTAGTTGTAGTAGATTTGTTGCTTAGTTTTGTGGTTTGCTAATTTGCAGGTTAGAAACATGGATGACTACAATAGTTACAATGATAGTAACTAAGGGCAAAAAAACAACATGGGTGATTTCAATGATATGCATATTGATGAGTCTGAGATTTTGACTCATTTGGGCTTTGTTTTGATAGCGTAAGTGTCCTCAAATGCCTGATTTATGCTCTAAACTGATGTTAAAGTGTTGATTTGCAGCTAATAAGGCTAAGGAGCAAGGCAAGGACATGACCGGATAAAAAGGAACTAAAAAGCTGAAGAAGTGAAGAAAAAGCAATGCTGGTGATCCCCAAGACCACTCGTTGCACCATCGAGTGGCTTTTTAGCTCACCCAAAGTTGCAGCACTCCAACCCTGGGGAAAAACCAAGTTGGCGACAGAAATGGGCAGTCGGCGAATCTCTGATCGACTCTGCGATGGCAACTTTGATCACCCAAAGTTACAGGACATGAGATGCTGAGGACCAATGCAAAATGGCGATGGAAAAGAGTAAAAGACAGATCGCCGAACCACTCGGTGAGCACGACTTATACCGCCGAGTGGACTTTCAGGCCAAAACGGAGGCAACTATAAATTGGATTTTAAAAGGAGTTTTGAGGATTTCTCTCCAGTTCCGAAAGTTCCCATATAGTTTTTGATCCCCAAGTATTTTCTTCTAGTTTGTGAATTCTTAGTGAAAACTTTGAGGATTTGTAAGTGGATCCTTGAATTTAACTCTTGGAAAACGTTGTAAAGGCTTGGAGACTCTTACCCAGTTGATGGCCAATCTAGTTGGTAATAATTTTTACCTTTTTATGATGTTTAGCTAAAACCCCAAATTCTTGGGGTGTAATCATGTGATTATGGCCTGAATTAGCTTATGAGTATTATTATTTACTGATTTTAATGCTTAATTGAAGTGGGTTTAATTGATAGTTGTGTTAAAATCTATGAATTGTAGTTGCAAATGCAATTCTAGCATAGAGTTCTGGGCTTGCTTGAGAGAGAAGATTTAGAATCAAAGCTTTTGATTAATGATTGTAGTTATTGGATTGATATGGGTTTAGCTCGAAAGAGTAAATCCTAAATCTGATTCTACCCATCTAGCTCGAGAAAGTGGATGAATTAAGGTGTGGGCTGTTCTTATTTGCTAGGATTTTTGATGTTCGAAAGAAATCACTTGAATCGTAGTAGTTGTTCGAGAGAAAACTGCTGCATTTATAGCCTAGCCTACCCATTGATATTTAGCTATTTGTTAGTAATTTCAATTACCCATATAGTGAAATTTGCCTATAATCGATCACATCCTGAGAATTCCTCTCTATCTCGTTATTTCCTCTGTTTTACTTGTGTTGTAGTTGATACTTGAAACTCTAAGCCCCCATCTGACATTCGTTGTCACCCCCTTAGGATTACTTTCATGTTTTCGACAAATTCTATTCCTATAACCGATTAGACCACTTTATAACTTCATAACTGAATTTTAGACATGTACCGCTCCCTGTGGGTTCGACCCCAACTCTTCGTTGGGTTTTATATTGAATAACGATCGTTTGCACCTAGAATTGGATGAGGTGTATTTGAAACGTTAATCAAAATGGCGCCGCTGCCGGGGAGTGGTGTTGTTTGAAATTCTATTATTGAATTTTGAATTGTGTTCTTTTTGTGTTATAGTTGAATAGACTTACGTTGTTTGTGTTTGTGTTGAACAGACGAGGAGATGAGCGTAAACGGGAGCAATGGTAGCCAAGTGGGTCACTAAGACGATATAGGTAATTTGAATGATGTTAACGACCCTATCCAATTGGGTGGTGTCAGAGCAATACGTCTGCCTCCTGCTGAAGGGAATGCTGTTTTTCACATCACTAGCACAATGCTTCAGCTCCTACAATTGAAAGGATTGTTTGGAGGGCTGACTCATAAGGATACCCATGAGCATGTTAGGTATTTCGTTGACGTTTGTGGACCTTTCTCGTTCAAAAACATTTCTCAAGAATCGGTCCATCTTTGATTATTTCCATTCTCTTTGATGGGAGAAACCAGAAAGTGGTTGGCTGATCTTCCGAGAAACTCCATTACCACTTGGGATGAGTTGACTGCTGCATTCTATGTGAGGTACTTTCCCCCATCAAGGATGATGACCATACGAGATAACATTCAAGGGTACAAATGCTTGGAAGGCGAACCAATCCACGAGACGTGGCTGAGGTTTCAGAAGCTATTACTTCAGTACCCAACTGCAATACTTTTACAGGAGTCTTGACTCGGTGAATAAAGGAGTTGTTGATCAACTTGTTCCTGGTGGTATAATGCAACAACCTTGGGATGTCGCATCTCAACTCCTAGATCGTATGACCAAAATCAATAGAGCATGGTACACTCGTGAGGACCCGGTGTTTCCTCTCACCTTTAGAATGACAAAGGAGCAGATCGAGAAGGATTAAGAGAGAGATGAAAATATGGAAAAAATGATGACCCAGCTGGATTTATTGTCCAAAAATGTGATGAGTAGTGGGTTGAAAAGTGTAAATGCTGTAGGTGTTGGTGGAGCAAATCCCGAGGAGGCACAATTTGAAGCATTGTACAATGAGGAATTGAACTTCCTTGCAAACCAAGGAGGAGGTTTTCGTCAAAACTATCAACGGCCGGGTGGAAATTCGAGTTGGAACAGAGATGATGGATGGAGAGATCGTGACAGAGAATGGCATGATCGTAATGCCACTTGGAAGGAAAGAGAGGGTGACAAGGATAGGTACATCCCACCTCATGAGCGTCAAAAGCCCAAGGAACCAAGGGCTGACTCAGAGAATGTCCGAACGGAAGACATGCTCTCACACATTCTCAACAAGGTCGAAGGTTCATACAAAGTATTGAAAGAGATGAAGGAGGACGTCTCAACTCTCAATCAGACATTGACTTCTCATTCCGTCTCTATCAAGCAGCTAGAAACACAGATGATTCAAATCTCGAATCATCTAAATCCAAGGCCAAAAGGAGGGTTGCCTAGTGACACAATGGAAAACCTAAAAAATGAAGCGTAAATTGGTATTTTCGTCGTGCCACGACGTTAAATAAGGTGCTTCTTGGGAGGCAACCCAAGTTTTTGATGTCTTAAATTTTGCTTTTGAATAATGGGTGTTGATTTTGTAGGTTGAAAAGCAAAAAGTGTTGGAAAATGGGTACTTTGGCGAGCCGTAAGTCCAGTCGGTGACTAGTCTAACATGTTGGCGTGCCCGACTTGGACCACCGTTGGAACCAATCAGCTTAATGGGGAACTTTGTAAAACTCGGCGAGCTTAAAATCCGGTCGGTGAGCTGGACTTGGACCGCCGTTGGAGCCACCCAAATGACTGAAGGTCCTGTAAAACTCGACGGACCACTGAGTGGTTCGGCGGGAACGACTTATATCACCGAATGGAGCGCGAACTGAAAGGTTTTAAAGGCCAAACAATTTAAAATTTCAAAAATCCTTTCATTTTCCTACTCTTCAACTTCTTTACTTCCTCACCCAAAACTAGATTACTTTATTTGTGTTTGATTCTCGTGCTACTTGGGGTCCTTGATCGGATTTCTTTGGATTACTTTGCCGCCTAGCATTTCAAACTATTCTTTCGGCATAAAGGTTGGTTTTCCAAACCCCAAACTCTATATGTGGTTGAACTCGAGTGTAATCGGTAAATTGTTGTTGAATATTGTTGGGAAGTATGAGTTTATCATTGTTAACTATTGGATTGCCCGTAATGAATTGAATTTGTGCCTAATTAAGCGTAAATGGTTGATTCCCGTGTTGTTCTTGTTAAAAATCGAGTCTAAATTGTTAGTTTGTGATGAATCTGTGTTGGGTCTAGTGGGGTGAAGTCTGAGTAACCCCGAATTGTGCTAAATGTCGGATTTTGCCCAATGATGGAGCGGTTGACGTCATTCTTAAGGGTAAAAGACGTCAAATGGCCAATTTTAGCCAAATTGGGGGAAGTCTGAGTACCCCGAGGGCATGGGTAGTATGGGTCTTGCTTTAATTTCATAGTGTATGTGTTTAATTTTGTTTTCGTAGGTTGCGGGTTGAATTTTGAAGAAAGGGGTTGAGAACTGGCACGAAGGGCCGTTTGGCGAGCTGGGTCGAGCTCGCCGATTAGTTCGGCGGTTCGCCTAAGTCCCCCTAGATCGCCTGTAATTTATCTAAGTGTTGAGTTTTTGGTCTGTAACTTTCGGTGATACACATGTCCTCTCCGAGTTCACTCGGCGACTCGCCAAAAGTCATTCTTGATCGCCCTTCTGCGCCCCTAATCCCTTAAATTAAACTGTAACTTTCAGCTGACTACTTCTGGTCCGCCGATTGGTGTCGGCGATCCGCCGAAATGCAGTTGACACCAGCTTTCAATTTTGGAAGTTTTGTTCTGGAACTTTCGGCGAGACTTACTTGGTGTAACACCCCGTAGTTTAGTGGGCCAACTAGGGCTAAGTTAGAAGGTTACAAGTCAAGGCTAGAGGGCATGAGCCAAGGAAAACGGGCAAGGGCCAAGGCTGCCCCAAGCTGCCAAGGCACTTTCCTAGACAACGAGAGCCTTCAAGGCTCGTGGTGCCACCCGTGGAGGTGAGGCAGTAGCTCACCAAGGCTGCCCCAAGGTTGGCTCACCTTCACGAGCCACTTCTCAGCCAGTGGTGAAGACCACGACTCGTGGGGTTGCCTTCACTTCTTGGTGGCTAAGCCAAGGTGGCCAAAGCTACTGGTCCAAGACCACGAGCAGGACGACGGTCAGTGGTGAGGACCACGACTCGTGGTGCCTCTCGTGAAGCTTGGGAAGTAGGCTGCCAAGTAAGGGTCGTTTTAGGTAATTCCTTTTTAATTTAATATTAAGTGAGGTCGTTTTGTATTGTTCTAATACACCAATATAAGCCTTTTTAAGTCAAAAACCAACCCATTCAAGTCATTTATTCCCAACACCCAATTAATTCCCAAAGTTCATCTCCTCTCCAAAAATTCTCTCTCTAGAACTTCAAGGAAGAAGAAGAAGGAAGTTGGAGCTAGGGTTCAAGGAACAAGTTATTCTCATCAATTCATTGGGTTTCATTGCTAAGGTATGGTAGTCCTTCATACATGGATAGCTTTCATCCATGGAGTCCCTCCAAATTCAATTTGAAAACTAGTGATTTCTCCAAAAGTTAGGGTTTGATTCCAAAGACATGGGTTCCTTTCAAAAATGATTCAAATGTTTGAATTATGATATATTATGTATGAATTGATGGTTTCCCTATGTTTTCATGATGAATTTCCTAAGAACCCATGAAATCCCCATATTTTCAAAGTTGATGATATTATGTGGGTCTTTATTGATGAAAGGTGAATTGTATGAATTGATGTATGTAGTGATAGATTCACATGAAATTATGATTAAATGCAAGTCTAATGTAGTAATTCTAGATGTGTTGCTAGAATATGATCTTTGATCATTGAAGGGTAAAGTATGAGAATTATGCATGATTATGAGATTTATGTATTTGCTTTAAGAACACTTTGAGAGAAAAGTGATTATGATTATGATCTTGTTGTGTGTTATTGAAAGGCTATTCTAAATTACACACCTATGTATGAATATGACATAATGTGAAAGGGTTTTTTACAATATAATGATTCTACAGTTGAAAGGCTAGTCTCACCTAATTGAATCTAATGCTATATGTAGACATGGACGGTGAAAGGTTATTCACAAGCATGATCTAATGAGCTATCCTAATGAAAAAAGTTATGAAGTAATAAGTACTCCGTGGGATTAATGCTTAGCACCGAGTGGATATTGATATGAGATGGAAGCCCTCACTTGAGTTGAGGCCGGGTTTCTAGGAGCAATATCTTGAGATGGATGCCCTCACGTAAGTTGAGGTCGGGTAGCTAGTAACAATCTTCTTATCCCATAAACTATGTGCCCTCATAGGTTTTTAGCTAGTGAATCCAAATAAGCTAAGATAATGGTTCTACCTTAGGCAAGTAGGACAACCCTTTTTGGTGTGGCAGACACTGGATTCCATGTTAAGCTCACATGGTCTATCTCAGTTAAGGCTTATTCCCACCATGTCAAGAATATGAATTATGAACTATGGCTGCTCAATAAGCTTTACTTAGTGTGAGTGGGACTATGGGATCTTATTTATGCATTCCAAAAGTATGCGTTGAGGGTAGTTATGGTATGTTCTTTTTATGTTATGATGGTCTATGTAATGAAGTATGATTAATTTGGATTGTAGCTTGAAAGGCCCTTCCAATATATGTGTGACTAAAGGTGAATGTTCTCTTGTCTATGAGAAATAAGTTAAGGATGAGGTCAAAAGATGATAAACATGAATGAGGACCAAAAGTGACTTGCTTAGCATGGGTGGGATTATGGGGTCTTAACCATGCATTGCACAAACTTGTATTTGAGGTGACTTATGAAGTGTTTCTCTTATGTTATGTTAAGATGACTTATGTATGGATTATGTATATAACTATGTTGTTATCTCTTATTCTTATAACCTATGTCTTATTATGAGGTCTCCTATGCTTATGACTTGTGTTTTCCACCATCTTCAAAATAATGGTTTAATTTAACAAATTGCATGCATTCAAATGAAATGTCCCTTTTAGCATGTTTTCTAGGTTTTTATGCATGGCTATCATACTTGGTGAATTTTTGTACTAACCCATATTTTCCTACATTTTCCCCAAGTGTAGGGTCCGGCGATGTTGAGTTCCATTCTTTTGGCTGTGTTCCTAGTAGAGCAAGGAGTTGAAGATTTGGTGAGTCCTCATAGCATCGAGGATTTGCCCACCTTTTCCTTATGTCTTTACTTTTATGTTTTAAACTATTGTATGGGCTACGTCCCGAAGAGTTATTCAAAGTTGTTTTGGATGGTTTGAGATAAAGTGTTATAGACTTCCGCTTGCTTTTAAAAAGACTTCGATTGTATGGAAAAAGTTTTAAAATTTCCTCATCATTTCTATTTACTTTATGTTATGATATGCTAAGTGGCTTGTGTTAGGTCTTTCGGGATCTAGTACACCATGTTACATCTAAAATGTACTCCTGGGTCGTGATAAACATGGTATCAGAATACAAGGATGAGAATGATTTTAGGATTGTCTCAAAACCACGTCTAGTAGAGTCTTGTTCATAAGTGTGAAGTGCGCCGCATTTATGAATAGGAAGCTATTAAATGATTAGGAAATATCACTTCTTCATTCTCTAATTCTTGCCATAGAGTTTAACTCTATAAGGTCTTTCTCCTTATCCGATGGTCTTCAGGATATGACTACTCGAAGGGTTCATGCTACAAGGAGCGAGGGAGAAAATATTGGTTGTGATGCCAATTATTGCTATGTGACTAGATAGGACTTGATATGCTAGATTTAGATGTCATCCGTAGGATGGATTGGTAGTATTATTGTTATGCTCCTATGTGATTGTAGACCCCGTATAGTCAAATTGTTAGTTCCCGAATGAGCCTATCCAAGAGTGGAAGGGGGAAATCTATGCCATAAGTTTGGATTATGTTGTCTTAAAGTTGACTTTGAAGATTGCATATACCACCTAGCTAAGGTAAGGGAGATATGTTTAGGTGTTGACCAACTTCAAGGATTTAGTTACCTTGTTAAGATTGATCTTATGTATGGTCATTATGAGTAGAGTGTTTAGATGATACCTAGATGTGGTAATTAGTAGAATCCTATAAAAGGAAGGGTAGTAGTATAGTTCACCATGGTTTAGAGTCTTCCTGTGAGATGAATGTGAAAGTTAAGTGACAACTTAATCCGACCTTAATTGAATTGAAATAAATGGTGCTTAGAAAGTCCGTTTAGGCTTGCTCCCAAGGGGGAGATGATGCGCTTGGTTAGCAAGGTCGTTGAGTGTTCCTAATGTTCAGGAGTTGGGCTTACTTGAATTTCTCACCCTAGAAAGGTGAAATGAGTTGGGAAGTTTAGTTCCCTTTTTGTAGGCCCATATGAACTCTTGAGATGATAAGTTCCTCTTGGTTTGTTTTATGTTTTGGAGTCATGAGTGTTTTATGTGTTCCATGATCTCCTTAAGTTATGCATGTTCATGAAATCTTATGTTTTGGAAAGAAAATGAATTATATGATTGCTTGTTCCTCATGTTGTTATGCATTTAGT
>JAJONR010000567.1:0-36791 GCA_029582245.1 Solanum etuberosum
AGGCCTAGTTTGTTGGTTTGCTGAAGCTTGTTAGATGTTTGATGTATTGTCTTGATATATACCTACTTTCAGTTTTTGTATAGAGATCATGGTGGCCTAGACGGCCCAATCAGGACTTTTGTGCTAGTTGGCTATTTCTTTATATGAACTCTTCGGAGTAGCTGTTTCTTTTATAGATCTGTTGATAGGGGCCTTGCCGGCCGAGGGCTTAATTTTAAGCTGAGATATACTTGTTTGTTTTCTTGATTACGTGTGGCTTCCATGCGCTATAGTAAATGGTGCAGCAGGGTCAGCTCGGGCGTGAGTTTTGGCATTAAGAGCCAGTTGCGCCCCTTGAGTTTGGGGCGTGACATGTTTCTTGGGAGGCAACATAAGTTTTAGTTTTAGTTTTTGTTGTTTGAATAACGGTTGTTAGATGTGCCGGTTGAAAATTCAAAATTTGTGAGAAAGGGGCAATTGGGCGGGGTCAGGTTACACTTGGTGAACCGCTAAGAAGCTCGGTGAGCCCGATATGGATTGCCTTTTTGACCAACCAAAGGGTTGGAGTTCTGGTAACTTCGGCGGGCAAAAGTACCATTCGGTGCATCACCGAATGGGTCAGCAAAATAAGTCAACATCGCTGATCGACGTGCGAATTAAACGGTCAAAAGGGTTTCCAACCGTTTTAAATTCAAAATTGTCCTTTATTTTATATTTTTTCGAGTTTTGCACTCTTACCCTTTCAATTTAGATCATATTTTGCTTCGTATTTTTGCGTGGGTGTCATTGCTTGGTTGGATTTCGTTGCTTTCATATTTGCTTGCTTGAGGTTTGTGTTTAATTGCTTTTGAGGTTGGTGTTTCGAACTTGCTTTAAATTATTGCATGCTCGTACAATTGTTAGATCTATTGTATGCTCTTGTGTATTTGGTTTATTTTGAATTGTGGGCTATTGTTTTATCGCGTTAAATTTCATGTTTAGCCGCCTCTATATTTTGAATCTCGTGTTTAAATTGCTTGAAATGGGTGTGTGGTTGTAGCATGTTGGGTCTGATGTGGGTGAAGTCTGAGTAACCAAAATTGTATCGATCAACTAAATTTTCCCAATGATAGAGCAAGTGATATCATTCTTAAGGTTGATTGGTCGATTTTCGATAAGTACGGGAAGTCTGAGTACCCCGGGGTTGGTAGTGAAATGGGCTAGGAGTTAATTGCATAGAATAGGGATTTAATTTTGTTCTCGTAGGCTGTGCGTTGAAAGTTTGAAGTCGGGGTAGAAATCTGGCACGAGGGGCAGTTTGGCGAGCTTAGTCGAGTTCGTCGACTGACTCAGCGGTTCGCCAAATGTCTTTGAAATTGCTTTTTTACCCTGAAATTTAGATGTTAGCCTTTGTAACTTTCGGCGATATGCATCTTCTCGCCGAAGGCCTCTGTGATCTCCCTTTTTCACCCCTAATTTTTGAAATTCATTCTATTATATTCAGCGCGCTACCCTTGGCTCGCCGAATGTGTTCAGCGACACGCCGATTAACCTTGAACCTCAACGACTTATGTTGAATTCTGTACATTTTTTTTTGTTACTTTTGGCAAGCTCTCTAAAGCTCACCGAATGAGTTCGGCGACTCGCCGAACTAGTCGGTGAGTTTTTTTGCAGTTTTTAAATTTGATGTTTCACTGACCTTTTTCTGATGCATTTGTTCAATTTGTGTTGTTTTGCAGATATGGCTAGACCCAAAGTGCCCGAAAAGAATGAACCACGTAGAGAGCGGGCAAGAGGAGTAGTAATATCTGAGGAGGCTTCCCCTCAAAGATCGACGCGGCCTAGACTTCCTGCAGCAGGGGGGAGGACACAGTAAAAGGGAAGAAACCTGTGGAGCCAAGCTCGAGTAGTTCCAGCTCAGACAGCATGTGCATAGACTCCACCCACCTCACCACTTCGGAGTCTGATTGTGTGAATAATTCAGGGTCTATATCGCCAGAATATGAGTCAAAGCCGAGAGATCAACAAACTCAATAGCGGAGATGGGCTGAGTTGCGCTCCAAAGTGCTACATGATCCAGCTAAACTCCCAGTCACTCCGACACCTCCTCCTCCTCCTCCAGTACATATAGTTGAGCAGGCACCACCAGTTCCCCCGGTACAGGCATCTCCACCTCGATCGATGAATAGATTTAAGGTTGTCGGGTTGCGTACAATTTGGGAAGAGAAGAGGTTGTCCACTGATGGAGTGGTGGATAGGTATCCAGATGTGTGGGACATCATTAGGTTCCACAAATTCAAGAGGTTTACACAGCCTCGAGGCTCATACATACCTTCATGGTTCCAGGAATTCTATGTGGACTATGGGAAGTTGGTCCCAAAGGGAAAGAAGAAGGAAAGTTCATTTGCACCGGTTGATCATGTAAAGGTGCGAGGTAAAAGGTTAAATGTAGCAGTTCAGCTATCAATGAGGCATTGGGGTGCACGGTCAATGTGATACACTTCTTGGTAGACAAGATTCAGAAGAAGACCCTAAACGACCTCAAGGGGTGGTTGGCTCCTTTTATTTCCGACATTACACTACCATGGATCGAGTCAGGGGTCCTGATTGAGAAGAAGGACCTAAATGTAGTTGCGCGGTATTGATTCGGATTCATTAGCAGCACTCTGATGCCATTAGAGAATGATTCTATCCTCCAGCATTCGAATGTAGTATTTTTGGGTTCCATCATTGATCGAGATAGACTAAATCTCAGGCTGATCATTGAGCAGGAGATGGCCATGAGAGCTAAGCAGAGCCAGACCTCGCTTCCCTCCCCGATGTAGATCACAGAGTTGTGCTGGTGAGCTATAGTTCCCTTTGTGGCAAAGACAAATGTGGAAGTGACTCCCACTTCTTCTACTGATATCCGGAGGATCGAGACCGAATACACCAGGGATGAGGCTGAGTGGAGGAGAGCAGCACCGGTGGACACATCCCTGGCTGTTGATGAAGATATGCTGGAGGAAGGCACAACCCCTCCCTCTTAGGCCGCTGAGCCTTCAGGTAATCCTAGTTCATTTGCACCTTCTACCTCTACTTTTGTTCCCTCTATTGTTGTTGCTGCTGTTGTTTCCCGTCAACAGGTGATGCTCTATAAAATGGGACATCTAGCCCAGTCTACTGATGTACGTGCTTCTTGGGTCGAGGCTGTTGTCCCCAAACCAATTGAGCAAATTATTGTTGCTAATCTAGCCCCTATCTGAGCTGAGTTGCGAGAGTACCGGAGTTGATTACTCTACATATCCTGGCCTTAGACGCCCTCACTGTACGTGTGGAGGTATGTAAGTATGAGGTCTCCAGTCTGATGAGGTTACAGCCTTGAGAGCCGATGTTGCTGGATTGAGGCATGACGTGGATGAGCTTAAATCCACTTATTTGTCTATGTTGTTCGGAACTATGGACCTTCCCGAGATGCCAGCTATTTCTAAGATCCCTCCAGCCACTGCAATCGGAGATGCTGCTGTAGCTGATGATGGTGCTGAGTCAGACGCTCCTGAGACTGATGAAGAGGATCTGGAGACCCGTGGTGTGGCTGTATATGATGATCTTGAGGATCTGAATGGTGCGATGGTGCAGACGGCTATGGAGGCGTCTCTTCGGGACACATCGATGATTGGCTCCAGCGGAGAAGAGTCTCCTAGTGGAGATGAGTCGGGCACTGATCCCAGATTGAGAGAGCCTAGATGTGCAGAGTTCACCTCAGGCTTAGCTTGACAGGGGGATCTTGACTCTCTCCTTGTTTTACTTTTGGATAGTTACTTTATTTGACATTGAGGACAATGTTTGGTTTTGTTTGGCGGTGTTAGGTATCTTCATACTTACCTCCTTTGGGTTGTATTTATCGTGTTTTGGATGTTTATATCATGTTTGGGATGCCCTCCTTTGGGTTGTATTTATCGTGGTTTGGATGTCTCCTTTGGGTTGTATTTATCGTGTTTTGGATGTCCTCCTTTGGGTTGTATTTATCGTGTTTTGGACTTTTATATCATATTTTAGATGTTTATTTTTGTGAATGTTGGTTTTTAATGTGAATGATGGTTTTGATCCTAATTAATTTGCCTCCTGATTTTGGTATTTGTGAATGTGTGTCTGTTCTCTCGCATATTTGAGTATCGATTGTGATTAATATCGATGACTTGAATAGTAATCTTGATCGAACAATATATTTGTGCAAGTCCAATGAGGCAAGTCTAAGTTGCATAAGTCATGTGTGAACTCTTAGTATCTCATTGTCACTAGTTGATTGTTGAAATGAGTCTTGCAATGATTGTTGCACGCGAGCTTAACTTGCAGAGTCATGATTGATGATTGTGTTGAATGCCTTGTATGGTGATATTTCATTGAAATATGTGTTTGGTGATACCTAGAACTTACCTCGTTGGTCCGATTGAATAATGTAGGCGAATGAAATAAATGATCTTAGGCACAAATTTTGGAAGAGTGAACTAAATTTTTATTATACCTCTTTGTGACCACCTTGTGAGAGTGTGAACCTAGATTAGCACCATTTGAGCCTAACCTTTCCTTTGGATGAAACATGAACACACTTGGCCTCTTTCCTTCCCACCTAAAATCTTCATGAAGCATTGGTCTGTTTGAATAGCCAACTTAGGCCAAAAGCCTAAGTTGGGGGTGTGGTGAATAATGAGGAGAGTCAAGAAGTTTGTGAATATTCACCCTTGAAGGATGGTGTTGAAAAAGATGGAACCCCTCCATATAAAAAAAGAGAGAGAGAAAAGCAAAAGAAGAGAATGAGTGGAAAAGAATGCTGAAATGCAACTTATGCATGGATAAAAGAAAAGGGGTGTCTAATGAGTATTATAAAGATTTTCTATATTTGAAAGAATTTAGGGTGGATTGTGAGAATCAAAAAGAGTGAAAGAAAAGGAGAAGAAGTGAAATACAAGCCATGTTTCATGAAGGTGGAAGTCACTAAGCCAAAATAATCATACTTTTACCCTCAGCCCCGTTACAAGCCTTGAAAGACCTTAGTGATCTTGATTGAGTTGAATGTCATGTTGACTGGAAAATATGGGCAAGCCTATAGGTAGAATTATGCATGTGTTTATCTTTGAGGTACAATTAATAGTTTATGTTTTAATTGAGGAATTGTAGTTGCAAATGCAATTCTAGTTTAGTACTCTAAACTTTCTAGAGAAAGAGGTATTACAATTAAAACTATAAGTTGATGATTGTAGTGATTGTGTTGTTGCGGATTTAGCTTGAGAAAGTGGGTCTAAATGCAATCCTACAAATCTAGCATGAAAAAGAAGTTTGATTAAGGTATTGGGCTGCTAATTTGTGTTGCTTGTCGAGTTTCGAAAGAACTCGCTTGATTCGTGATAGTTGATTGAGAAATGGCTATTGCACCTAAAGCCTAACCTACCCACTGAGGTTCCACTACTTGTAGTAAATAATAATTACCCATTTAGCGAAATTGACATTCAATTCATCACACTCCCAAGAAACTCTCTCTACTTGTTTACTCCCGATTATTAGTAGTTGTTAATTGTTCACTCAAATCCTCCATTTGACATTAATTGTCAAATCCTTTTCATTTATTTTATTTTTGCGAAAATGTTTACATCTACAAACGATTAGAGCACCTTTCTACTTCGTAATCAATTTTTTTACTGTATGACTCTCTATGGGATCGACCCCAACTCTTAGTTGGGTTTATACTTGTTAGTGACCGCCTACACTTCGAATCGGATGAAGTGTATTTGAGTGTTATCACCACTCTACGTTCCATTGAACACATAATAGTGTGTGCACTCTCTCGCAAAAGCTCAATGAATGAGTTCTAAAGTTTCCTTTTACGGACCATTCCACAGGTCCATGAATTGATCTATGACCCGTCCTGGCTGTCTGTAAATGGTAGGGATTCCTTTGACATTTCTGAAGTTTAGGGTTTAGGTCTATGAACTAATCGATGGTTCACAGAACCTTCCAAGAGCCGTAAAAAGAATTCATCATGTCAACCCATTTTCCCAACTTTGTGAAGTTGATCTACGGATGGGTCTACGGTCCATGAAATGCTTTATTTACCGTAATGCTTGTTGTAACCCTAATCCTAATCCTAGAGATTCCAACTTATGAATATCTCTTCACGGTGTATGTACTCACCATTCAACCTTATACGGCCTGTAAACACCATCTGTAAAAAACAAAAATCGCAGACTTCAGCTAATTTCTACCATTTTTTCAATTTTATCAGAGCTATGTACTTCCGATGTATTACAATATCTCCCCTCTTGGGAATATTAATCCTCGAATAGGGTAAAACTAGTCACGAAAAGAGTAGGGAAAGATAAATAACCCAACATGAAAGTGAAACACATAAAACAGATTGAGTGACAGATTCCAAGCTAAAAAAATGAAATTTAAACTTGATTTCATGAATATGCATGCATAGGGATACATGATAATAGCTTAAATGCGTGAATCTGAAGAATACATAGGAGCAACTAATACGTCACACTGAAAATAAACTGGAGGGAATGAAATGGGAGCACCTGGATATAATGTCAGCGTCGGCCTCCCAAGTAACACCATCAACTAACTTCAGACAAACCAATAGGAGACTTATACCTCCTACTATAGAGAGCCTCATATGGAGCCTTCTGAATACTCGAGTGGTGGCTGGAATTATAAGCAAACTCATATAAAGGAAAATTATAATGTTAATTACCTTTAATGTCGATCACACAAGCATTCAACATATCCTCCAAGGTATTAATTTCTGTTCAACCAGACCATCTATCTGTGGATGAAAAGTTATGCTAAACTTAACCTTAGTACCAAGTACTTTCTGGAACGATCTCAAAAACTGAGAAGTGAACTGAGTACCCCTATCTGAAATGACAGACAAGGGCACATCGTGTAACTTAACTATCTCCTGAATTAGACTCTATCATAATCCTCGGCTACAGAAGAGGTCTTAAAAGGAAGAAACTGCATTGAAGTAATCATTCGATCTGCAATCACCCAAAGAGAGTCATGATGATGACGCGTGTGGGGAATTCTTTTGATTAAGTCCATGTTCAAGTTGTCTCAGTTACAAGTAGGAATTTAGTTATCCTGAGTCATACCACATTGTATTTGATGCTCAACTGTCACTTGTTGGCAATTTTGACACAGAGCCACAAATTCTTCAATATCCTTCTTCATCACATTCCACTAATAGAGTTATCGTAGATAATGGTACACCATAATGGCTCCCGCGTGAATCGAATATTGAGAACTTTAAGCTGCTGAAAGCATCTATTGCCTTAAATCGTAAACATCTGGAACACATACACAACCTGGATAACAAAGCACACCATCTCCCCCTTGGGAGAAAGCCTCCATGGAATTTTGGTAAACTTCTTTTTCAACTAAACTAAATTCAGATCCTTATCCTGTTTTGCCTTAACATCTAACACAAGAGACAATTCTAACCCATTTTGAACAATAACTTCACCATCCTTTAAATCAGCAAAACGAACTCCCAAACAAGCTAATTTTTTTTCACGACACAAATCATGGACGTGATGGCACTCGTCTTATCCCACCAAGATAAGTCAGCCTGAAACCCAACTAATATGGTGAATGCGGAAGTAAAACAAGCAAAAGGGAATAACACCATCATATTATGCGGAAGTCATAATCAACTCAAAATAAAACCCCAAAATCTGGTAGTCACGTGTACAAGCCTCTAAAGTTTTACAATAGATTCGAAAGAAATATACAAGTCTCAAATGACATTATTTCTAGAATAGAACAAGATCATAAATAGGAGTAAGAAGGTACGCTGAGATGACAAACAACTACCTCGCAAATCTCAACAAGACGCCTCGGACAAGAAAAGAAGAGAAAGTATCACAAAGGTCCGGGCTAGTAACCTACAAAAATGTAGAAGCAAGGGGGGAGTACCAAACCACACGGTACTCAACAAGTAAACTTCTAAACACAAGCTAAGGGAATAGAATACAGATACGTCTTACACCCCAACCGAACCCCCACAACTACAACCTGCATAAAAACCAGTCGAACCTAATAGTTCACAATTTACATAGCACACAACTCAACAACAACACTCTAACAATTACATATCCTCAACAACAAGCTCAATATTCATCAATCACAAGTTCCAGAAAAAGGCACTCCCAAGATCAACAACACACAAGATCAAGTTCACCAATGATAAAAATGTGCAAGGCAATAAAATGCAATGTCAAGTATAGTGATGCATGTCTGACCTAATGATACGTACCCGGTGTCTCTCAGTTCGGGACCCATGGGGAACATATCTGTCCATGCATCCATCACGGCGTGTGACACGTCTCTCGATAATAGAATCTTACGCAGCGTACGACATGTCCCTCGATAATAAATCCATCACGGCGCACGACACATCCCTCAAAATGGTACATCCTCTTTAATTTCTTATTCTTCCTCAATTCACATAACACTTATCACAACCATATCTCAGAACCAATGCAAATGACATGTTCACACAAATAATGAGGAGATGACCATTTTCATAACAATGCTCAATTCACAACAACACAATTGTGATACAACATCAATAATAAATCAATAAGCCTTACAAACCATTCTCAACACATCACACACCAACAATTAATCACATTGCCTTTTACTACCCCTCTTTCATCATTAGAATTATTCAATATGGACAGGTCAACCCATTACCAAGTCCCATTACTCCCCAACACATACCTCAAGGAAATACACGATCCTATACACTTAACAAGGGTTTAGAAATCTACTTGCCTCAATCAATCTAGCAATTACTCCGGGATTTGAGTCTTTCCCTTTCGTTGAGCTTCAATATCAATGCAATCTATTCAAGTACCTAATCACAACAAGATTTCGAAACTAACAACACCCATATTACTATAGGTTTAGCCTAGACCTAAAAACTCACCTGAATCTATAATCAAGTATCTAATCTTGATGTCAATTAACAAACAACTCTCATATTTTCCAAATTTCAAGCCTAGGATTGAGTTCCAATTTCTCCAATATTATAAATTTAATAGTATTTATATAATACAATATACCTAATATTTAATTACCTCTCTAAATATATCAAAACTTGAATAACTATCAAAAGAGTTACAACTCAAGCCCTGTTAATCACGTGCATCAGTAAGTGAATAAAGAGAAGAAAACAACCTCCTACCTATTAACCATAATCTATCCACCCTTCCAATGGTATTATTATTATCCCTCAATTATGTTACAATCATCACACCACCTAAATACATAACAATTTAACCTAATAAATTTAGCAACTCATGTTGCACAAAAACCAACATATAATACTATCCTAATTTATATCTACAACATATGACCTTATCTAAAACAAAAATGCCTACTTGTATTCTTACCTCAATCGATTATTTCTTCCTTTTGATTGCCTCCGCATCGTAAGTAGGTTTTTTCCCGGAAGTTGTTGTTTTCCCATTTTCCAATTGATGATTTATAAATATTAAACCCATTAACTTATTTCAATATATGAATCAAGTGATATAGGGTATTAAATAAATTATGGTCTTGGCCCATTAATCACAAACTAAATTAATTAATTATTTAATAAATTACCCATCAATTTAGAATATCGTAGTATCGAATAGTTAAAAATTGTTAGACCAACCTCACCGACTAATAAGAGATTACTCAAACAACTATTAGGATGGGTAAAACGAAAATTTTAAATTTCTAAAAGAAAAATGACATTCCGGGTCATTACATTATCCACCACTAAAAATCATATTCGTCCTCGAACATAAAGAAGAAGAAGGAAGAATAAACAATGTTACCTAAAGCCTGAGGTATGATATTCTAGAGTCGGTGTTCATCTCTCTAAATGATCTCCTCCTTAAGACCATTTCATCAAGATCAACTATTAGTAACTTAACTTTGGAATCAAACTTTGGCAGACTTACAAATCAAGAGTGATTGTTAAGCTACAGACTAACCCATGAACCTAATTTGAACTGAAACCCTCTGGACCATAACATAATCACCATGATGAATCTTTTCTCACATAACCACAATAAAATTTTGAATCAATAGCAACTACAACCATAAGTGAATCTGAACCAACCACCACACACTTGTAATGCACAAATCATAACAAATCTTATCAATATTCCCTTTTCACATCATAATCTTTACATCAGCTTAAGTTATAAAAATATGATCTTTAGATATCGTATACTCATTAAGGGAGAATCAAACTTATCTAACCCAAAGAAGAAAATAATTAAGTAAACACCCAACAAGTGATACACTTCAGAATGCAGAACCTCTAACGACACTCTTAGACAATTGTAACTCTTCATAGCTCTTATATAAGTTCTCATAAGCAAGGTTGTGCATGTAGAACTACTAGTATACTTCAATTATCCCAAAAAAAACACCGAATCTATCATAACTGAAATGATCAAGTCTGCCCAATGATCCTACCCTATCAAGAGGATATAAGAGGATCGGTATATCCGATCCACCTCTAGGGATTCACCCATAGATGTAGAAATACACGTTGACATATGCAATGAATCATACTCCAAATTATGTCCGAAATGAAGTAGGTGGTCATATAAGAATGTACGGAACCAAGGTCAAATAACACAAGATACTTTTTTCATAGTTTCCATATCAAATATTTATATTCAGTTGACTCCATCTCTTTGATTTTTAGCTACCCACAATCCACCGGTCCGGTCCCCATTGCAATCCTACTCATAGTCAATGTATCATACCTCACATACTTCTCATATTACTCCACTAAGTCAACCCTCTTAATACTACCAAAACATCATAGCCGCACCAGTCATTTACCTTGCTCTCAACCCTCCACTAGTATCAAAGTCTTCTAAGCAAACCCATTTTCGCCTTAAAAAAATTCTAAACTATGGCTCCCTTTATATCCATTTAAGTATTCCATGACAGATAGGAGTCACACTTAAGACTGATAGAACTAATTCCAAATCTAATTGTACTTTTCCATCGAGGTACAACAATTGAATGACACCCAAAGTCAACTTCACACAAACTTTCACATACAATTTTCAACTACCATTCCAAATCGTCACATAACTCATTCTAAAACTCATAGAAATCCTTGGTCACTCAAATAATTTTGTATACTATAAGCTCATAACCTCTATCTACCCTCCAGTGTCTATGTAATGCATCATAACAATCTGTATAGTCCCATCAATAGGGTAGTATCAATCTAACTCGAAATCCTTAATAATCATGTAGAATTGTATTGCATCATGTAGTGCATCCACAAGTCAATTGCCATAATTTGAACAATCTGGCTTGACATAACCACGTAGAATCTTCCACACATCATTGCTTGTCACCCAAATCAAAACTCAATATTTATAAAGTCGTTGATAAATCCCTACTAAGTCATTACCAAACTAGTTCACATCTCACATTCATATCTAAACTGATAGGAAAAAATCTATACAACCTTCAACTACAAACCAAGGGTTTGCACGAGAGGTCTTATTCCTTCACTTTTCTTAAATTCTTCTCATGATGCAAAATTCTAAATATCTCGAACTCTTCAATACACCAGACTCTTGTTCCTTTTGTTGATTCACTTACCAATCTTATTCTTTGGCAAACAACCCATGACATGTTTACCTTATCCTCTAAACCAAAACATTACGTGAAATCCTTCCTTAGGTCCTTTAACACTCAAAAGTAACAAACTTATAGACCTGAACCATGCATAAGTCCTTCAAAATGGTCAATACCCAATGCAATCGATCATTTCTTATCTTACTCATTCATACCCTAACAAAACATACTACCACGAACGTAGACTCGCAATGAAAAACTTGAATTTTGATTCAACTATGTAGCCCAATCCCATTATCTATCAACATAGCTCATACATTGAAGATTTTTATAAATTCATGTATCTTAGCTTATCATTGATCGCCTCTCCATCGACCTTATCATATCATTCGCTAAAAATCTAACCATACTCATCATCAACTAAAACCATAAAAGAGCTTATTATCGCACTCGAGCTGAACGTTTCTATACTCCTTTCTCAAGTCTTATCCAATAGTTTTAACCAATCTGATGAACCTGTGACACTATTACAATAACCAGAGTAAAACAGATGAAACCACGCGTCTCTAAACCTAATTCTCAATCCCTTTGAAGATACTTCTTTAGCCCTTGCAATAAGAGAAAATATTCTTGCTATCATCTCTTTCCGAAGGCTACACTACATCCCACTATATTATTTTTTTCATTATGATTCTAGCTCCTTTAAATTTTATTCAAGGGTGTCCGGATATCTCCTAAGACTTTCCATACAACCACATTACTCATCAAATAGTTGAAAACCACAACATTAGATACTCGCAAGTTGTTATTACCATACAAATTTTTTTTAACCAACAATGCTTATTATATAGTTTCATCTCAATCACAATCCATCACAAACCCCTATTACCATCATACTTAGCCCTTGCCATCACCACGAAGTCAATCTTATCATTGACATGATATCTTAAACCCAGTTATACCAACCAAATTCAAAGGACTAACCCAATTTTATACACACTTTCTTACTAAAATCTTCAATTTCCTTCACACAAATATACTTGTTGGGAATTTATTTACCCATAAGCTTGTCATCTTGATATCATTCAGTCCCTTGGAGCTTAAGATGAAATTACCAGTCTTCATTTAGAATCCTTGAGATACACTTCGCAACCTAAACGCATTAATACCGTATCAAAGATCCACCACTAAAATCTTCCTTATAAACAATGCTTAACTCAAGCGTCTGTAGTAACAAGCTAGTTGTTTTCTCAAATATGAATGCAACATCGAATCTCATTATACGAGCATGTGATACAACAGATAACCCTTAAGTAGGTAGTATTCATACTTGACAAGCGACGTACCCATTTCAATATACCACTCGTACCACATCGTGAATCTTTGTTAGATTCACCAGTAGAACACCTCATACATATCGAAAAGATTGTACCCAAATAGCTCACATATTTCTACCCATTAAGTAAATACAATACACCACCAAATCCGTTCGATCTCTCATCCAAAGCGATATGCATTCCTTCATAGATCAGGTCGATAGTAGAAATAACACACTCCATAACTGTAACCAAGTAAGAATCGGTACCATTATAGTAGTCATTTCATGATCCTTTTTGACATGCACTCAATCTATGAAACTATAGTAGAGATTCTGACCTCAATTAGCGTAACACCATTCTCATCATTCACTAAGTAGCCCATATATGTTATGACAACATTTCTAACCGTAGTTTTCAAAGTTATCGTGTTCATTATCTAGCCATCCTTTTAATCATTATACTTCCAATTGTCAAACCACTCCAGATATTGCCTATACCACACAAGTACTGATCCCACTACTAGATCACTAGCCTAAGAAAATATAAGACGCTTATGAAGTCCCTTAAACCACTGTTCAACCTAATCGTTTATTTATCCTCAAAGTGCATCATCAAACCATAACCTCACACAATTTCTTCGAAATGTTGAACATTCTAAATTTGACACACATCCTTTCAATAAGTATATCACTTCAACCTTAGTACCAGATCTAACATCCAAGTCATACACGACACCAACTACTCATATGAGGAACTACGCACGAGTCATCACATAAGTGAGAGAAAATGGAATGAAGTGATAAAAATCAGAACGGGCAAAGGATGCACGATAGAGATTCAAGAAATGAAGATTTTTCCTAAAAGTCACTATATCCTCTCGAAGAAAAGCACAGAAGTCTCCGTACCAATCCTTAAGACTCTACTTAGACTCAACTTGTATACACGTGAGATCTATGAACATAGGGCTCTAATACCATTTTGTCACGACCCAAATCATGGACGTGATGGCCCTCGTCTTATCCCACCAAGACAAGTCAGCCTAAAACCCAACTAATATGGTGAATGTGGAAGTAAAACAAGAAAAAGGGACTAACACCATATAATAATGCGGAAGTCATAATTAACTCAAAATAAAACCCCAAAATCTGATAGTCACGTGTACAAGCCTCTAAAGTATTACAATTGATTCGAAAGAAATATACAAGTCTCAAATGACACTATTTCTATAATAGAACAACATCATAAATAGGAGTAAGAAGGTACGCTGAGAAGACAAACAACTACCTCACAAATCTCCACAAGAAGCCTCGGACAAGAAGAGAAGAGAAAGTATCACGAAGATCCGGGATAGTAACCTAAAAAAATGTTGAAGCAAGAGGTGAGTACCAAAATACACGGTACTCAGCAAGAAAACTTCTAAACACAAGCTAAGGGAATAGAATACAGGTACACCTTACACCCCAACCGAACCCCCACAACTAAAACCTGCATAAAAACCAGTATAACCTAATAGTTTACAATTTACATAGCACACAACTCAACAACAACCTCTAACAATTACATATCCTCAACAACATGCTCAATATTCATCAATCACAAGTTCCAGAAAAAGGCAGTCACAAGATCAACAACACACAAGATCAAGTTTACCAGTGATAAAGATGTGCAAGGAAATAAAATGCAATGTCAAGTATAGTGATGCATGTCTGACCTAATGATACACACCTGCTGTCTCTCAGTTCGAGACCCATGGGGGACATATTTGGCCATACATCTTTCGTGGCGTGTGACACGTCCCTCAAAAATAGAATCTGTCATAGCGTGCGACACGTCCCTCGATAATAAATTCATCGCGGTGCGCAACACGTCCCTCGAAATGGTTCATCCTTTTTAATTTCTTACTCTTCCTCAATTCACATAACATTTATCACAACCATGTCTCAGAACCAATGCAAATGACATGTTCACAAAAATAATGAGAAGATTACCATTTTCATAACAATGCACAATTCACAACAAGACAATCGTGATACAACATCAACAATAAATCAATAAGCCCTTCAAACCATTCTCAACACATCACAAACCAACAATTAATCACATTGCCTTTTATTACCCATTTTTCATCATTAGAATTATTCAATATGAACAAGTCAACCTATTACCAAGTTTTGTTACTCCCCAACACATACCACAAGGAATTACATGATCCTATACACTTAACAAGGGTTTAAAAATCCACTTGCCTCAATCAATAGAGTAATTACTCTGGATTTGAGTATTTTCCTTTCGTTGAGCTTCCAAATCAATGCAATCTATTAAAGTACATAATAACAATAACATTTTTAAACTAACAACACCCATATTACTATAGGTTTATCCTAGACCACAAAACTCACCACAATCTATAATCAAGTTTCTAATCTTGATGTCAATTAACAGACAACTCTCATATTTTCCAAATTTCATGCCTAGGGCTGAGTTCCAATTTCTCCAATATTATAAATTTAATAGTATTTATATAATACAATACACGTAATATTTAATTACCTATCTCAATATATCAAAACTTGAATAACTATCAAAAGAGTTACAACTCAAGCCCTTTTAATCATGTGCATCAGTAAGTGAATGAAGAGAAGAAAACAACCTCCTACCTATTTACCATAATCTATCCACCCTTCCAATGGTATTATTATTATCCCTCAATTATGTTACCATCATCACGCCACCCAAATACATAAAAATTTAACCTAATAAATTTAGCAACTCATGCTGCACAGAAACCAACATATAGTACTATCCTAATTTATATCTACAACATATGACCTTATCTAAAAGAAAAATGCCTAATCAAATTCTTACCTGAATCGATTATTTCTTCCTTTTGCTTGCCGCCGCATCATCAGTAATTTTTTTCCAGGAAGTTGTTGTTTTCCCATTGTCCAATTTATGATTTACAAATATTAAACCCATTAACTTATTTCAATATATTAATCAAGAGATATAGGGTATTAAATAAATTATGGACTTGGTCCATTAGTCACAAACTAAATAAATTAATTATTTAAAAAGTTACCCATTATTTTAAAACAGCGTAGTTATCGAATAGTTCAAAATTTTTAGACCAACTTCACCGACTAATAAGAGATTACTCAGACAACTATTGGGATGGCTAAAATGAACATTTTAAATTTCTAAAAGAAAAATGACATTCCGGGTCATTACATTTGTGCACATTATAAACCAACTTTTTTCCCTCATCCTTAATATGGGAAACAATGTTCATGGAAAATTTACTAAGAGAATCTACAACAACATTTGCCTTATCCGGATGGTAAAGGACACTCATTTCATAATCTTTTAACAACTCAAGCCATCTTCTTTGGTGAAGATCCTAATCCTTCTGTTTGTAAACATATTGAAGACTCTTATGATCGGTGAATACATCCACATGAATGCCATAGAGATAGGGCCTCCATATCTTCAAGGTAAAAACCACCGCCGCAAACTCTAAATCTTGAGTCATGTAATTCTTCTCATGAACCTTAAGTTGCCTGGAAGCATAAGTTATGACCTCATAATGTTGCATCAACACACAACCTAGGCCAATCCTGGAGTCATCACAATGCACAACAAAACTATTTGAACCTTTCGGTAGAGTCAAAACTATGGATGAAGTAAGTCGAGGCTTCAACTCCTGAAAAATATTCCCATAGGCTTCGTACCACTGAAATTTCACTTTCATATGAGTTAAGCTTGACAAAGGAGAAGCAATAGACAAAAATACTTCCACAAATCATCTATAGTATGAAGCTAAACATAAGAAATTCTTAATATCTAAGGGAGAAAGAGGTCTAGGCCAGTTCTTAACTACCCTAGTCTTCTTAGGATCAACTTGAATACCTACTCCTGAGACTATATGGCCAAGAAACACTACCAATCTTAACTCAAATTCACACTTACTGAACTTAGCAAACAACTGATAGTCCTTGAGAATTTGCAAAACCATCCTCAATGTTCATCATCACTCTGAGAGTAGATCAAGATGTCATCTATGAGCACAATGATGAACACATCCTAATGTTGCATGAGTACCCTATTCATTAAATCCATTAAAGTTGCACGAGAATTCGTTAGTCCAAAAGACAACAAAGAATTCATAGTAACCATACTGAGTCCTAAAGGTATTATAATGAATGTCACATTGTCTGACTTTGAGCTAATAATGGTCTGATGTGAGGTCTATCTTCGTAAATAAACTAGCACCCTGAAGCTGATTGAACAAGTCATCAATCCATGAGATGGGAAACATATTCTTGATTGTGACCTTGTTAAACTATCGAAAATCAATGTAAATTATGAGAGAAACATTTTTGTTATGAACAAGGAGAACTGGAGCACCCCATGAAGAAATACTCAATCTAATAAAAACCATATCCAAAAGGTCCTTTAACAAATATTCAACTCCTTAAGCTCAACTTGAGCCATCTTATAAGGAGGAATGAAAATAGGATGGGTATTTGGAAGAAGGTCAATTCCAAAATTGATTTTCCTTTAGTAAGGAACTCCAAGATGATCATTAAGAAACACTTCTAGGAATTCATTTAGCTCAAGAACTCACTGAAGAGTAAGGATTTCTGAATCGATATCACTAACCCGAACTAGATGTTAGATATATATATTAGAAATAATCTTTCTAGCCTTAAGACATGAGATAAACTAAACTATAGGTGTTGAGGTACTACCCTTCAATTCGATGACTAGTTCATTTGGAAATTAAATTTAAAAAATCTGGTTTTATACTCGACGGAGGCATAAGCATCATGAATCAAGTCCATACCAAGAATAGCATCTAAATCCAACATGTTTAGTTCTACTAGAACAACAGAGATGATTTTCTAAAAAATTGAGACCGGGCAATTTAGGTAAACTCATTTAGCTAAAACTAACGCACTGATAGGAGTAGAGAGTGAGAAGGGTTCTAATAAGATTTCTAGACTGACATTTCATTTCATTGCAACATAAGGAGTCATAAAGGAAAGTGTTGATCCTAGATGGAGCAAGACATAAATATCAAAGTGAAAAACTCGTAACATAGCAGTGGTCACATCAAGGGAATCCTCCTGATCCTTTCGAGTCTAGGTTATCAATATTGCTATTATACTCCTCTAAGATAATTATGAATCCAACATGAGTTATTTATCATAAAGGTATAGAATGTCCTTAGGAAACTGATAGTTGTCCCTATATCATAAACCACCTCTTTACCTCTAGTGTAGGGGTAAAATCTATGTATGTATTGCCCTCCCCAAACCTCATTATGGGAGTACACTGGTATATTGTGGTTGTTGTTGTTGTTGTTGTTGTTGATGTTGTAATCTTCTAAGCCAAGCGTAGGGGCGTCAGTGTTCTATTCGAAAGCCAAACATATTTTGTAGTGTTTGGCATCTCATTAGTCAAGTAAGCTCAAGAAATTATAAAAATTAATAGCGCAAATATCCCATTAAGATACTTTTATATCCCCTCAATTGTATTAACAATATCCTCCAGGAAGCTCATGCCATACCATTGCCCTTCACCAACACCCAAATATTTGCTTCAATTCGTGGGGTATGTGGTCTATATATGTCTTCTCTCAATTACCTGAACAATCCATCTAATGTCCACAAGGGACAATAACTACAATATACTGATCAATTTTTGAAAGAAAACTGCACCAAGGCGCATTTCTACCATCTCAATATAGTTTAAGTACTAAAGGAACATCAAATCAATTAAAGAATTAGTGTATGTACAACGATTCATTTAATTTATTTTAAGGAGATTCAATATAAATCACCAATACGTAGATCCAATTAGAAAATTCCAAAAGAAGTAAATTAGTCCCACCATATATGCCAAGCTTTAGCCACCACATTCAAGAAAGAACAACTTACCCAAAATCAGAGCAAATAATCTCAGTAATATTTTCTTCAATACTACTATCTTTATTTGTCCAGGTTTGTTTTGCACTTTCATTGGGTTCTTTGTGTGAATGTATGGTAATTTGATATTCACACACACTATGTGTTGTGTAGCTCAAACACAAGTAATTCATTTTCTCCATTTAAGAATCCATATAGTAAAACCAATTAAAAAAGAGTCGATAAAATCATCATATAAAAGTATAGCTCCTTATTCTAATTTCTTTAGTAGATAAAGATTACTGGATAGTTCGCAACAATATGTCTTTCGCCAATTCCCCTGTGTGCTAATTCTACTATTATTGTTCTTATTTTTCTCACTTCTATAAATGTTGATGATATGGAGTTTAATTTTTTATTGTCTCAAGGATTGTGTTATATAATAATTGACTCAGCAATTCAATACATTTGTTCAAAGCTTTTACCTTTCTTTTGTGGCCTTTCAGCACTACCAATAGTTAAAGACGCAACTAACACATCCATCATTTTGTAATTTTACTTTCATAACAGTTATAATGTAAAGCCATTTGTTTGTTTTTGTGTCATTTAGCAATACTTTTTGTAATAGTTACATTATTGTTCTATCACAGATCGACTCCTTACACTTCTCAAGTAGTCGAACTATGAGTGGATCTTTGAACAAGATGTGTGTGGCACAGCTTCCTCAACCTTGGGCTCAGCCGAAAGACTAAAAAGAATTACGATATGTTTTAGTAATGTGTTGAAAGAAAACAAATTATTTAGCCTTTCTAACAAGCTCCCAGTATATTGTTCCGCAAACTAAATATAACATTCTATGAAACATATTATGTTAATATTAAGATTAATCATCCCCTTTTAATTCGTGTCTAAATACTTAAAGCACATTCCTTCCACGGGCACCATTTATCTAGAAAATATAGAAGTGGACGTAATTTTGAGTTACCAATAAAATTACAAACACTAGGGAAACAAGAATTAGCTCAGAAAATAAAGGAGATAATTTATTTCAAGAAGCCAACTAAATAGGGAGAAGAAGAAGAAGCGGAGTTAGGATTTTGAGTTATGAGTTCTAGAATCGAAAAAAGAAGAAGTTCCAGGATTCTTAATAAAGGATTTATACATGTTGAGTGGATTAACAAAAATACAGGGTAATATATAAAAAAATATTGGATTCTTCTGAACCCATAATCAAAATGTTAGCTCTGCCTTTTGAGAAGAAGACACATTTTTTCAACATTCCAGAACTCCGAAGTCTATTGAAAAAATTGTTATGTATTTGGTTGTTATTTCATGGAAAATATATTTAACTACTATGATGAGTCTGAGATTTCGACTCATTTGGATTTTGTTTTGATAGAATAAGTATCCTCAAATGCCTATTTTATGCTCTAAAATGATATTAAAGTGTTGATTAGCAGCTATGAAGGCGAAGGAGCAAGGCAAGTACGTGACCGGACAAAAAGGAACTAAAAAGCTGAAAAAGTGAAGAAAAAGCAATCCTAGCGATCGCCAAGACCACTCGGTGTACCGCTGAGTGGCTCTTTAGCTCTCCCAAAGTTCCAACATGCCAGCCCTGGGGAAGAACAAAGTTTGCGATAGAAATGGGTATTCGGCGGATCACCGATCGGTTCCGTGACAACAAATTGGATCATCCAAAGTTACAGGACCTGAGATGCTGAAGGCCAAGGAAAAATGGCGATGGAAGAGGACAAACGGCGGATCACCGACCTGTTCGGCAAAGTCTGACTTATCTCTCCCAATGGCTGTTCAGACAAAAAATTAGGCAACTATAAATTGAAATTTGAAACGAAGATTTAGTATCCTGCAATCATTCAGTAGAGTTTTCTTCTAGTTTTTTGAGTTCCATTTTAGACTTTGAAGCTTTTGAGGCTCAAACTTGAAGATTTTCAAGTGGGTTTTTGAAATTACTCAATTTGGACCATTGTAAAGACTTGAGAGCCTTTACCCAGATCATGGCTAATGTATTTGGTAATCGTTTCTCTATTTTTATTGATGTGTAGCTAAAACCCCAATTCTTGGAGTGTGATCATGTGTTTATTTATCTAATTATCTTATGGGTATTGTTGTTTGATGAATAAATTGTTGTTTTAATGTGGGTTTAATCATTAGCTGAGTTTTAATCTATGAATTGTAGGTTCAAATGCCATTCTAATTTTGAGTTCTTGGCTTGCTTGAGAGTGAGGTTTTGGAACCAAAGCTTTTGATTAATGATTTATGGGTATTGGGTCAATACCAGTTCAGCTCGAGAGAGTGAATCCGAAACCTAATCCTACCTATCTAGCTCGAGAGAATGGATGCATTGAGGTTTTGGGCTGGCTATCTTGTTAAGCTTGTTGATGTTCGAATGAAATCACCTGAACCGTAATAGTTGTTCGAGAGACAATTATTACATTTAAAGTCCAGCCGACCCACAATATTTCATCAAGTTATTGTTAAATTACAATTATCCATATAGCGTAATTAGCTTATAACCGATCACATCTCGAGAATTCCTCCCTATATTGATATTTTTTCCTGTTTTGCTTGTGCGGTAGCTGATAGTTAACAATCTAAAATCCCCCATCTGACATTCGTTGTCACCCCTTAGACTTGTTTACATGTCTTTTTGATAAATTTTATTCCTATAACTGAATAGACCACTTTATAACTTCATAACTGAATTTTAGACACGTACCGCTCTGTGGGTTCGACCCCAACTCTTCGTTGGATTTTATACTGACTAACGATCGTTTACACCTAGAATTGGATGAGGTGTACTTGAGACGTTCTAATCATACTACTATCTAAAAATATTGTCTTAAGAAAATTTTTGAATATGAAACTACGTTCAAGAAGCATTATTATTAGAGAGTGAATTTTGTTATCACTTCATTAACTCCTAGTCCATTCATTTGATTAAACTCTACAACGTAAGAGAGGAATATCTCTAAAAAGTAATATAATTTAGTTTTATGCAATGCCACCACATTTTTTATTGCATAAACATATATTAAATTGTATGATTGAAATAACACAACGACTCACTAAGAAGTAATTTCTTTTTTCAATACTTTGTCTAATAAAATTCTCATTCCACTATAGTAAACTTGAAAAAAAAACATTTATTGACATAAATTTTGTTTCTCCCTTATAAGTTTCTTGAATTAATATCTAAGAAGATATGTATTTAATTATTTCAGATATATATTTTCCTAAAAGATAAGAAAAAAGTAATTAATTCTATAGATCAAAATGTCCCAAATAATATTTGTTGTCACGACCCAGGGGTACTCCCTAGACGTAACATGGCGTATAGAACCCCGACGGACTCCATAGAAGCCACTTAGTCTTCATAACATAAGCAATAGAACAATAAGAATAAAAACACATTTCAAGTCTAAAAATTTTCATAAACGAAAGCGAAAGTCTAGACACATTGTCTCAACATAGCCATCTATTACAATCTTCAATGAATTAGGGCCTAGCCCATACAACATGTCCAAAAAGGGAAAGTACATGAAAGGAACTACAACATAGGAAAAAGCCGTCCTCGAACCATGAGGACTCACCAAGCTCGGAAGATACTCAATTCCAAGCTCTAGCCACAAGAATGATCTCATCGAGAACCAGACCCTACACTTGGGGAAAATGTAGGAAAAGTAGGTGTTAGTACAAAAATGCACTAATTATGATAGCCATGCATGAAAACATTGAAAACATGCTAAAAGGGACATTTCATTTGAAAGCATGCAATTTACCAAGTTAATCATGATATAAGAGTTTACAAATTACAAGTCATAAAACATAGCCAACATAGTCATCATCTTCTTTAAAAACTTTGAAACTCAGACACAAAGCTTGTTGAGCAACCATAGTTCATTATTCATGTTCTTGTTCTTGTTGTGGGAATAAGCCTTAACCGACATGAGACCATGTGAGTTTAACATGGAATCTTGTGACTCCCATACCGAAAAGGGTTGGTCTACTTGCCTAAGGTAGAACCGATAACATTAGCTTAGTTGGATCCACTAGCTAAATAACCTATGGGGGCACATAGTTTATGGGATAAGGAGATTGCTACTAGAAACCCGGCCTCGACTGTCATGAGGGCTTCCATCTCAAGAGATTGCTTCTAGAAATCCGGCCTCAACTGACGTGAGGGCTCCCATCTTACATCAATATCCACTCGGTGCTAAGCATTAATTCCCGCAGAGTACTTATTAAGTCTTGACTTAACTCATATTCATGGAAGAATGTCTTGACAATTAATCCAAGCTTAGTTCATAGGATATCTCTTAGATCATGCATGAGAATAACCTTTACCGTCCATGTCTATATATAAATCTTAGATTCAATTAGGTGAGAAAGCCTTTCAACCTTAGAATCTTCATTATGTGACAAAATCTTTCACATCATATTTATGCATAGGTGTGTTTATGAGAATATCCTTTCAACAACACGACAACAACATCATAATCATTGACACTTCACTGTCAAAGTGTTTTTAAAGCATTTACATAGATTTCATAAAACATGCATAAATCTCATACTTTGTCCTTCCAAGGTTCAAAGCTCATTTTCAATCAACATATCTAGAATTCAAACATTAGACATGAATATCATCATAATTCAAGTGATTCAATCACTACATGCATAATTTCATAACATTTCTCTTTCATCAACAAAGACCCACATCATAAGAAATATTGAAATTTCATGGATTCTTGAGGATTCATCATAAAAACCATAGGAAATCATAAATTCATGCTTAATATAACATAATTCAACCATTAGAATCAAGTTTGAAAGGAACCCATGACTTTGGAATAAAACCCTAATATTTGGGAATTTCTACCTTTTGAAATTGGAGATTTTGAGAGGACTCCATGGATGAAAGCTATCCATGGATGAAACCCAATGAATTTGATGTGAAGAACCTTGCTTCTTGAACCCTAGCTTGAATCCCCTTCTTCTTCTTCTTCCTTAAGTTTCTAGAGAGAGAATGTTTTGGGGAAGGATGAACTTTAGGATTTATTTGGGTTTCGGAAATAATGAGTTTTATGGGTGAGTTTTAGAGTTAAAAGGTTTTATATAGTGATCCTAAGCTAAGGCAAAACGACCTCACTTAATTCTAACTTAAACCGAAAATACCCAAAACACCCTTAATTTTAAGTGGGTTGCTCAGGTACCACGGGGGGTCCCATGAGCCGTGGTCATGACCACAAGCCATGGTCCCCTTCGTGGACCTTGAGGCAGTGGCTTGGCAAAAGTGCCATTAGCCCCACCAGCCTAAGGCACCTTCACGGAGGGCTCCATGAACCGTGGTGCTTGCCACGAGCCGTGGTCCCTCTCGTGGGCCTTAAGGCAGTGGCTAAGCCACCTCTCCTACACCCTCACACACCCAATTCCCCTCCACGAGCCTTCCTACAAGTCGTGGTCTTCACCACAAGCCGTGAAATGGCTCGTGAAGACGGGCTAATTTTGGGCAGTTTTAGGGAGGCTACTGCCTAGCCCACCACGAGCCACACCAAGGGCCGTGGTCTTGACCACGAGCCGTGGTGGTGGGCATGGTAGGTGGGGCAGTTTCTACTCCAAGGTAGGCTGCCCTAGCCCACTCCCTTGGCCCTTGGCCCTTCCCCTTCTTCCTTGACGCTAACCCTCACGTTTAGCTCTAGTTTAGCCTACTATTTTTCGGGGTGTTACAATATTTCCCCCTTAGGAACATTCATCCTCGAATGACGCTTTAGACACCTTACGGAAGTAAAAACTCAAGACTAACGGCCCATCATGCATGCTACATCATAACAATGCACAATTCATAGGAGGAAACTTCGACTCCAACTCAAATATACTCAATGCAACACAAGGAAGTAGGAACTATATCTAACAACCCATTATGCATGAAATCTCAACATTTCTCATGTTCTTAGGAGGAATTACCTTCTCCGAGCTAAAAGCATGCTCAACACAATCTCATGGAAGCTTTATGCAATTTACTCTCAAAAAGCATCATTAAAGCATGTTCAACAATTCATCTCATGAAGCATATAGGCAACTCTTACTCAATGTACAACAACATGAGGAAAATAAATCATATAAACTCATTTTCTTGCTAAACAGAAATTTCTCATGAACATGCATAACATAGGGAAATGATGGAAAACTCTTATAACACACATGACTCCCAAAATAAGGAAAACTCAAGAGGAACTACTTACCTCAAGCTAGAATAGGAGTAGAAGGAAAAAGATGAGGATACCGGAACTTCATATTGGCCTCGGCCTCCCAAGTAGCACCCTCAACTAGTTGATTCCTCCATAAAACCTTCACGGAAGCTATTTCCTTGTTTCTCAATCTCTTGACTTGCCGGTCTAAAATTTCTACCGGAACTTCCTCATATGAAAGACTTTCATCAACCCCCAACCCTTCTAAGGGGATTATAGTTGCCGGATCTCCAACACACTTCTTAAGCATAGAGACATGAAATATCAGATGCACCGAAGCGAACTCACTTGTCAAATCTAACTCATAGGCAACTTTATCAATACGCCTCAAAATTTAGTATGGGCCTACATACCGAGGACTAAGTTTTCCCTTATTGCCAAATCTCATCACACCCTTCATGGGTGAGATTTTCAAATAGACCCAATCATTAACCTCAAATTCTAGAACCTTGCTCCTCACATCGGCATAAAACTTTTGCCGGCTTTGAGCCGTTCTCAGTCTTTCTCTAATGAGTCGGACTTTCTCAATAGCCTCTAAAACCAATTCGGGGCCTATCAAAGCAATTTCCCCCACCTCGAACCAACCTATAGCAGATCTACACCTCCTACCATACAAGGCCTCAAATGGAGCTATACTAATACATGAGTGATAGCTATTATTGTAGGCAAACTCTACCAATGGCAAATGGTCATCCCAATTACCCTTAAAGTCAATCAAACTAGCCCTTAACATGTCTTCCAAAGTTTGAATGGTGCGTTCTGCTTGCCCATCGATTTAGGGATGAAAATTCGTGCTAAGCTTAACCTTGGTGCCAAGACCCTTTTGGAAAGACCTCCAAAAGTGAGAAGTGAATTGAGGGCCACGATCGGAAATAATGGATAAAGGCACACCATGCAACTTCAACATCTCTCTTTTGTACAACTTGTCATAGTCCTCCACTGAAAAGGAAACCTTGACGATAATAAAGTAAGCCGATTTTGTCATCCGATCTACAATAACCCAAATAGAGTCATGTTGTCTCCGGGTGTGAGGCAAACCAACAATAAAGTCCATATTTACCTCTTCCCACTTCCAAGTAGGAATACCTATATCTTGGGATAAACCTTCGATCTTTGATGCTCAACCTTAACTTTTTGACAGTTAGGACACTTAGCCACAAACTCCGCGATATCTTTCTTCATCCCATTTCACCAATAGACCTCTCGCAAATCATGATACATCTTGGTGGCTCCCAGGTGAATAGAATACCAAGAACTATGAGCTTCCGACAAGATATGCTCCCTCAAGTCTTTGACATTAGGAACACATAAATGGCCTTGGTATCTAAGTACACCATCTCCCCCTTAGGATAAAGCCTCAATGGATTTCTTAAGTACCGCCTCTTTCAATTCAATCAAAATAGGATAAAGGCCTTGCTTAGATTTCACATCCGCCATAAAAGACGATTCAGACGCATTGTGAACCATAACACCACCCTTGGTGGAGTCCACTAATTGAACACCTAATCGCGCCAACCTATGAACATCTCGAACCAACTCTTTCTTATCATCTTTGATATGAGTAACACTACTCATAGACAGTCGACTAAGAGCATCCGATACCACATTGACCTTGCCGGGGTGATAAAGAACACTCATGTCATAGTCCTTCAATAATTCTAGCCACCTTCTTTGGTGAAGATTCAAATCCTTTTGACTAAACACGTATTGTAGACTCTTGTGATCGGTAAACACATCAACATGAACCCCATATAACTAATGCCTCCAAATCTTTAAGGTAAAAACGACCGCCGCTAATTCAAGGTCATGGGTAGGATAATTCTTCTCATGGACTTTAAGTTGCCTTGAAGCATAGGCAATCACCTTACCATTTTGCATAAGCACACATCCCAACCCAACTCTAGAGGCATCACAATACACCACAAAGCCATATGTACCTTTCGGTAAAGTCAACACCAAGCGGAAGTAAGTCTATCCTTCAACTCTTGGAAACTTTTCTCACAAGCTTCCGGCCAAATGAACTTAGCCTTCTTTTGAGTCAATGTCATCATCGGAGAGGCAATGGAAGATAATCCCTCAACAAACCTTCTATAATAATCGGCCAAACCCAAAAAGCTTCTAATGTCCGAAGGAGTTAGAGGTCTTGGCCAACTCTTGACCGCATCCATCTTCTTAGGATCCACCTCAATACCCCTACTTGACACAATATGACCAAGGAAAGCCACGGACCTTAACCAAAATTCACACTTGCTAAACTTTGCGAAATGTTAATGGTCCCTAAGAACTTGCAATACTATTCTCAAATGGTCTACATGTTGATTCTCACTCCTTGAATAGATCAAAATGTCATCAATGAACACAATCACAAACATGTCAAGGTATTGTCTAAACACCCTATTCATCAAGTCCATAAATGTCGCCGGAGAATTAGTCAAACCAAACGACATTACCAGAAACTCAGAAAGACCATACCGGGTTCTAAAAGCTGTCTTTGGAATATCTTCACCTCTCACCCTTAATTGGTGATAACCCGATCTAAGGTCAATTTTAGAGAAGTAACTTTCCCCTTGTAATTGGTCAAACAAATCATCTATCCTTGGAAGAGGATACTTGTTCTTAATGGTCACTTTGTTCAACTGACGATAATCGATGCACATACGAAGAGACCCATCTTTATTTCTAACAAACAACACTGTTCTTTCAACTCCTTTAACTCATCTGGGGCCATTCTATGAGGAATTGAGATTGGTTGCATATCTGGGAGAAGGTCAATGTCGAAGTATATTTCCCGCTCGGGAGGAATACCAGGTAGATCATCTGGGAACACTTCCAGAAACTCATTTACAATGGGGACCGACTCAAGAGTAGGGGTTTTGGAATCTACATCCATTACCCTAACAAGATGGTAAATGCAACCCTTGGAGATCATCTTTCTAGCCTTAAGACATGAGACGAACTGACCCTAGGCATGGAATTTCCCCCATTCCACTCAAGGATAGGCTCATTCGAGAACTGAAACTTGACTACACGGGTTCTACAATCAATCGATGCATAACAAGAGTGCAACCAATCCATACCAAGTATAACATCGAAATCTAACATGTCAAGCTCTACCAAATCAACAAGAGTAACTCTATGGGATAGGGAGATGGGGCATCTTCTATAAACCCTCTTAGCCACCACAAAATCACCAACAGGGGTAAAGACAGAAAAAGGTTCTAACAACACAATGTGAGCATATCAAATCTTATTGCCATATATGGCATCACAAAAGAAAAAGTTGCACCGGGGTCTAACAAAGCATACACATCTATATGGAAAACTTTTAACATACCGGTGACCACGTCTGGAGAATTCTCTTGTTCACCTCTGTTTCGGAGAGCATAGAAGTGGTTTTGCTTGGGAGCATTGGAGTTTGAACCACTAGGAAGAGCTTGCTTGCCCTCTCTTCCCTTAGCCATGAGCACCGAGTAATCCCTCATTTTGTGTCCACTCTTTCGACAACCAAAACAACCATCCGTGCCGGCTAGGCACTTACTATCATGTTTCCTCCCATACCTCACACAAGTAGGCCTAGCCACAGAAGATCCACTACCATTACCTCCTTGAGGTTTAGGGTTGGACACCATATCCTTGTTGACCCTTGGAGGAGCATTAGAGGAACCTTGATTGGAAAACTTTTGTCTAAATCTTGGTCGACCTTGTCCATCGGACCTTGCATTGGAGAAGTTCCCAACTCCAGTCCTAGCCCTTTTTACCTCCCTATTCTTTTCCTTAAGTTTCTCTTCTTCCATTTGTTGGGCATGCACCATGAGACATGAAATATCCATATCTTGGACAAGCATTGTCGTACGGCATTCTTTGAATACCATGTCGGACACTCCTATCACAAATTTATTCATCTTAGGCCTCGAATCTGCCACCATAGTTGTAGCGTACTTTGATAGTTTGGTGAACTTTAGAGCATACTCCTTCACACTCATATTACCTTGGTGAAGATTAATGAACTCTTGCATCTCTACTTCCCTCAACTCTAAGGGAAAGAACCTATCAAGAAACACCAATTTGAACAATTCCCACTCTACGAGACCCGCTCCTACCGGCCTTCCATCCTTCCATTGATTATACCACACTTGAGCAACACCTTTCAATTGGTAAGCGGCTAACTCCGCCTTCTCTACCGGGGTCACCCCCATAATAGCAAGTACTTTATAGACCTCATTGATAAATTCATGAGGGTCTTCCTCAACTTTGGAGCCATAAAATTTCGGAGGGTTCATCCTAGCAAAGTCCATCACTCTTGAAGCCACTGAATTCACATTAGGGTTCACGAGAGCAATCACCTCTCTATTGGCTTGAACCGTCACGGCTTAAGCCAAAACTTGAAAAGTCACCCTAAACTCCGCATTTGTTACATTCTCAGCTAAAGGATCAACCGGAGCTTGAGGAGCTTGAGGAGGATCTCCTTGATTCACATTGTCTTCCTCATTACTTCTAGCGAAACCCGTTTGAGTAGTCATATCTTGTAGACCAACGGATAAGGATTAGGAGAAAGACCTTATAGAGTTAAACTCTATCGCACGACTTAAGAGTAATGAAATAAGTGAAGTTTCCTAATCATCTTGTAGCTTCTCGTCCATAAATGTGGCGCGCTTCACACATATGAACAAGACTCTACTAGACGTGGCTTATGAGACATAATCCTAGAATCATTCAAAACCTTGTGCTCTGATTACCAAGTTTGTCATGACCCAGGGGTACCCCCTAGACGTAACATGGCGTATAGAACCCCAAAGGACTCCTACAAGCCACTTAGTCTTCATAACATAAGCAATAGAACAATAAGAGTAAAAACACATTTCAAGTCTAAAAATTTTCATAAACGAAAGCGGAAGTCTAGATACTTTGTCTCAACATAGCCATCTATTACAATCTTGAATGAAATAGGGTCTAGCACATACAACATGTCCAAAAAGGGAAAGTACATGAAAGGAACTAAAAGATAGGAAAAATCCATCCTCGAACCATGAGGACTCTCTAAGCTCGAAAGATACTCAAATCCAAGCTCTAGCCACAAGAATGATCACCTCGAGAACCAGACCCTACACTTAGGGAAAATATAGGAAAAGTAGGCGTTAGTACAAAAATGCACTATGTATGATATACATGCATGAAAACATTGAAAACGTGCTAAAAGGGCCATTTCATTTGAAAGCATGCAATTTACCAAGTTACTCATGATATAAGAGTTTAGAAATCATAAGTCATAAAACATAGCCAACATAGTCATCATCATCTTTAAAACCTTTGAAACTCATACATAAAGCTTGTTGAGCAACCATAGTTCATTATTCATGTTCTTGTTTTTGTTGTGGGAATAAGCCTTAACCGACATGAGACCATGTGATCTTAACATCGAATCCAGTGACTCCCACACCGAAAAGGGTTGGTCTACTTGCCTAAGGTAGAACTGATAACTTTAGCGTAGGTGGATCCACTAGCTAAATAATCTATGGGGGCACATAGTTTATGGGATAAGGAGATTGCTACTAGAAACCCGTCTTTGACTGTCGTGAGGGCTTCCATCTCAAGAGATTGCTTCTAGAAACTCAGCCTCAACTGATGTTAGGGCTCCCATCTCATATCAATATCCACTCGGTGCTTAGCATTAATTCCCATGGAGTACTTATTAAGTCTTGACTTAACTCATATTCATGGAAGAATGTCTTGACAATCAATCCAAGCTTAGTTCATAGGATAGCTCTTAGATCATGCGTGAGAATAACCTTTCATCGTCCATGTCAACATATAAATCTTAGATTCAACTGTTTATTTCTGTGAGACACCAGTTCCATCACCGGTGTGCTTCAGTTCTTTTAGACTTAAAATCCATCAAATATGCTTTTTCTAAGAAATGCCTACATTCAAGAGAACTATGACCTAAAACCACTTCAATTAGCATTAAAACATGACAATAATTTATGAATTTGAGTCTAATGAGTTAGTAAAAAGACCAAATCATCATGTCTTAAGGCCTAAAAGATGATTTCTAAAGGTTTTTTTGACCACCTAGTTTGGGTTAGGGATACTAGTTCCAAAACCCCAACTCTTCAGTCAGTTTATGTAGTTAATGAATTCTCAGATGTGTTTCCTGAAGATCTTCCTGAAGTTACTCCCATTAGGAAAATTGATTTTGGAATAGACCTTCTTCAAGATACCCGACCTATCTCCATACCTCTTGATAGAATGATTCTAGCTGAGCTTAGAGAGTGTAAGGACCTTCTAGATAAACATTTCAACAGACCCATTATCTCCCCATGGGGTGCTTCAGTTCTCGTCATGCGTAAGAAAGATAGTTCCCTCAAAATATTCATCGATTACTGTTTTCACGATCCGGGCCTCCACCCTGGACGTAACTGATACTCAAGAACCATTTTTGTATCCCAAGTGAACCTTTGGGCTAGCTACATGACACTAAACAATACATGAAAGCTTAAAATAGGTGAACACTTAGACATTGAAGAAAGTCTTAAAAATACTCTTGTAAAAATACTTATTATGAATCATAAGTTAAATAAAATATCTTGAGAAAAACAATGGAAACATCTAATTAAGTCTGTCTATGAAGCTTCTAACAATGTAAGATATATGTCGGGATAAGACCCACGACACCTCCAATACTACTAAGATGGATGAAAAGGGAGTCTTTCGAAAGTAAGGAGGCCTCACCAAATATTGTCTGTGAGTGAATAGTGATCTCAACGAAATGCCTGTTGATGATCATGAGCAACTGTATCTGCATCATAAAACGATGTAGGTTGAATGACATCAGTACATTGAATGTACGAGTATGTAAAAGGAAAACTGAAAGCAATAGCTAACTGAACTTACAAGGCTGGAAGAAATACTCACCCCAACTCAACTCAATACAAAGCAACATAATTGGATCAACAGCTAAATATGAAGTGAAAACCATTTAAATTTTACAATAAGATATACAATGAAAGAATCGTGAAGATAATATATTTTACTTGTGGGGAGTTTCTCTAACCGACAACCATAACCATGAGCCTAGCAATGATACAACGTTTCGCCTCACGTTGCCAGGGCCATCCTATACTTTGTCGGGGTATAGGATGATATCGTGACTATGGATCCATCTAATTGGCCTTCTCAATGGCAGTGAGGAGTCACATGAAGAATCAATGCTATCCTATCCTACGCTAGCTACAGAGTTTTATGGGACTTCCGAATCATATAAGACTTTAACCCAATTCGGTGCTCGATACTACTCCCAAAATAATTGATATAACTTTATGCTCAATACACCCACTACAAGGAATGAACTTCTTACTTTATTGAAATACTTTTCAAAACATCAGAGGTGTTTACATTCTTGAAAACATGCACTTATGAACTTATCTTTCAAGTCCAATAATCAGCATAGGTACATTTGTAGATATATATATATATGTATGTATGAATAAATAACATTAGAAACTCTTAAGTCTTTATGAAATATGACCTTTAAACTTTTTCTCAAAACTCAGTTTGAAACACAATGATTGGTTTCCAAAGAATCTAAAGACTTATAATTCAATTTGTAGGGTTCATGCGGAATTATGAACATGAACGACTCAACTCGAGGACCTCAATAACCATATAAAAACTCATGAATACAACTCTTCTTAAGACTTGGTTCGAAACTATAATCAATTTCAAAAGAAATCTCAATTTGACTCAAAGGACCCTCTTGAACTTTCCTCTTAATCTATCTTTAATTTGAAATGTAATTCAAGAGCTATGATTAGGATACAAGATCTCTCAATGATTAATGAAATCTTCGATCGTTAGTAATAAGGAGAGAGCTATGACATGAATTGGAAAGCACTGGTGTGACACGGAGAAGGATTTTTATTTTTGGTCGTGAAATAATGTTTGAGACGGAGGATTCCCTATCCTCTCTGCGTCGCGGAGAGGGGTGATCGACTGGATACTGAAAATCTTAAGCGCCTCCGTGACGTGGACCTGGGCGCAAATATTTGCCCGATATTTTCTTCCTCTCCCAAACTCGATTCAATTCATACCCAATGCAATTCCATTACCTGATTTCATAAACCCAGAACATTTTCAATGGAACCCACACAAAGTTCATCAAGAATAACATTCATTCGCAAGACCCCTCACCTCAAGAACTCAACAAGACTCCATTATTAAAGAATGAAGCTAAAACCTTAAGAACTTCATTAAGAATCTCAATCAATAAAATTTAAGAATGAATTTATGGATGAAATTCACATGATTGGCGTGAGGGCGAACAAACCTAACACTATGAAAGCTTATATACCTTGAAAAATAATGTTCTTGAAGAAACTTGAAGGACAATCTTGGAATATGAACCCTAGCCTTAGCGTTTCTTGAATTTCTTGAGTGTAGAAATTTAGGAGTGAATGAGAGGGTTTGATCATAAAAGCTGATTTTTCTACACGTTTAAGGTTATTTAGATGACTTCCTAAGGGTTTTTAGGACTAAAATACCCTTAAAAATAAATAAAATGATCTTGAAGTTGGGATATTTTTCCAGTGGACGGTGAGGTCCGTATTTACTCCGTAACGCGGAGCCATCGCAGAGTTGCTGCCAGGTTAAAGCGTACCTAGTAAAACAGTCATAACTTTCTACCCAGAATTCGGATTAAGGCAAAATTAGTGGCGTTGGAAAGAGGACTCGAAGACCTTCGATTTGATAGCTCATGGGCCACCAAATTTTTTATGTGCTAAAAGATATGGTCGATTGAAGTTGACCCAAAACTAAAAACTAACGGGTCACTTGAACAAATTTCTCTTTAGTTCTTTTTTAAAATCTGAGGTGTTACATCTAGTGACCTTAACAACAAAAAAACTTTAGAATCACTGGTACAACCTTATTCACAAATGAAGAATGGCTTAAGTCTTAACTTAGAAATTTTCGGGAGATACAATATCTCCTCCTTGGGATCATTTGTACTCGAATGACAACTGGGCTGAGAATGGAAAGTGGTTACTCTTACTATCTTTTTTGCTTCTGAACTTGCCTACTAACATAGGCAGAACTGATTCCTACTAAGAGTTTGGAACTGTCTATGGTACATAAGTCAAAAACGATATGAGTTTGAACATAGTCACGCTTTATTTGAAGATATCTTTACCTGAAACAAAGGTGTCTGGGTATGAAGTAAGAATAGAAATAATATGCCTTGACTGATATGGCTGGCAGCTTTCAAGCTCAGAAACACTTCTCAACTATGCTTTTTTTTCTTATTAATACTCCTCATTGGCTGCAACTCATAGCTCCCACTAGGGTATCTAACGACTCTTACCAAGGTTTGAGTCTAACTGTATGCTCTTACTATTTTCAAGCCTAACTGAAAGTCACAAAGTACTTAACATAGGATGATTATTCTGATTTAAATAATAAGATTCGGGTTCTATATCTCTATAGGAAATCTCATCCCAAGGATATTACTCCTTACCACCACATTCAACCAACCTCGAGTCTTAAATCAAGAACCACCTAATGCATCATGCATTCATCCATATGCTACCAACACCACATTCAAGCCTAGTACTATAACCACTCCATGGAGTCCTACTAACCAATCCTTATAAGGATTCATCATTCTCTCATCACTTCTACCAACTCAACTTTCATGCATTACTACTAGGAACTGACTTATTACTCATCACAAAACCTTATCTCCTTCTTCCTCCACATTTATAACCTTAGATGGAATAAACACACCATCACTATAAGAAAATAGCAATTCTCTTCTCTATCAACATACTACTACTATCAACCACACCACTCTCAAAACTAAAAAGGTTCACTGAGAGAACTTTAGGGAGAAATATAATAAGAACGATTCATTTGAGAGTTCTGATATAAGAATATGCATGATATAACATTATTTACTAGCCATTAAGATCAAATAATGAGTTTGTGAGACTGAGTGTACTATGAGACATGAGTGCTTATATGAATAGGTTCATATCATGAGGCTGATATCCATAACTTTATGGAGTAAGATTGGATCAATGGGCTAAAGTCTTTGCCCCTCATTCTGGAAACTGAGCATAGATGTGAATCTCTCTGAAGTGTATGAGCATAGGTCATAGATACAATTCTAATATCAGAACTATAAACAAGATGTTGTAATAACAGGACTTGAGGAATACACAAGATTATGAATGGATTGATATACCTCTAAAACTCTTTTGGAAGACATCACTATCTCATCCTCAACATTTGACTTGGTTACTCATTTTATTATCTCCCCTTTAGGTCTAAAGCTGACACTTGAAAGCTATGGATCTATTTCATCATCTCCACACTGGTCTACATTCCATTTACTCTGATACCTGAGAAAGACTTATTTCATGGTTACTGAACTCCGCATAAGTAGGTACTAAGACTCCTTCTGAAACCTCTTTCTAAGATGCTTCTATTAACCTCTTCTCATTGGCTTATAAGACCGCTTCATTTAACAATTAAGGGAAAAAATGCTTACATCAGTCTATTCCATATTGAATGCTCAAATATACTATCTAGGCACACATGAAAAAAAATCATAACTTAATTAGAACCTCGTCTGACTATACACGATCTCTGGTACACTTCCTAATGTTCTTGTTATTCTAATGACTTAGCCACATTTCCTTTCTCTCATCTAAGAGTCAGAATCCCACACTTGTACCACTCACATTCATTGCAACTAACATCTTAATTCCTCACCTACTCTATGTCAAAACTATCAGATCAGATCTCAAAACTAACTTCATCACCCTCATGTTGCCATCTTTTTTTATCACAATACTGATCTCAAATTCAATCTTAATGTTTACTACTAATCACAGATATCAATATAATTGCTCACATACTATTCTAACTAATAACTACTAGATAAAATTAAGAAACACTCACTCATTAAGGCATCATGATAAGTAGTCAATCTTTATCTCTCAGTCTACATACTTACCATTTACGGTCACATTTCCTATTACAATTTAATTACTATTTACCCATTCACTATACATCATTGCCTAATTAGTTCTATAAATCTCTGAATATGATGCGACTCTCCTTCAAAATTTATAAGCCTAGCTTAGGTCTATCACCTCATGAATACTCTGTTCTTTTATTCAACACCTATACTTGACATTTACTAACACAATGCTACATTGACATAAACTCTCTTCTGGTTAAAGTATACTCTAACTTATCTATACTAGTAACTCTTACTCTACCTTTTATCATGAAATCTATACAAACCCATCACTTCTTAGTCTACCCTTTAGGGAAATCTTCTCATTAATAACTCACTAAGTGCATGACTACAATAACATGATTTGCCTCATCACTATCTTCCTCTCACTCTGAAGATCCTATGAAGCTGATCAACAAAGTGCTGAGGGTCCTCTCTGCGATCTGTCCCTGTAAACTGTGGAGGATTCAGGGTAAGAAATTCACGAACTCTCGAACTTTTGGGCCCTTCAGAAGGTCCGGCAACATCTAGCGCAACTTGCTGGCGCTGTGCAGCTACTAACTGTGCTAACATATATACTGCACTCTTGAAATCTTGATCAGATGGAATAGGAGGAACTAGAGGTGGTACTGCTGGTGGAGCAGGAAGTCCTGTAGCCCATGGAGGCTCCTGAAGC